>PVKS010015186.1:0-46572 GCA_004027875.1 Aplodontia rufa | reverse complement strand
TATTATGGTCCTGGCCTAAAATTGCACCTAAAATATAATCTTTGGCTACCTCTGCTGCCACTGGCTGAGCTTTGGTGGAGGCCAGAGAATTGCAAAGAACAAGCGTGAAGTCTGACAGAGGTGGCGGAGCAGAGGTATGTTAGTCTCTAATGAAGACAACAAGGAGGTCAGCTTTCTCAGCAACAGCCCCGATGGCCCAGTGGGCTGTTTAGCACAGGCTTCCTGCTTCTTGGAGACAGTACTTGTCACCTCCTTTGCATAACCAAATCTTCAAAAGTGTACAGACACATGGGACTGGAGAGGTGGCTCAGGGGGAGAGGGCCTCCCTGGCATGCATGAGGACCGAGGTTTGATCCCCAGCACCACATACACAACTAAGTGGAAAAAATAAAATAACCGGATGAAAAAGTTAAAAAATTAATTATCTCTTTCTTAAAAACAAACAAACCAAAAAAAGAGTTTATAGACTCAAGAAGAAAAGTACCTCAAATGGAATCACGTTAAATGAATAAATGAAGCTTCTTAGGAAAGCACATGCCACTGAGTTGGGCAAAGGCGCATGCCTATAATCCCAGACACTTGGGAGGCAGAAGAGGGAGGATCTCAAGTTTGAGGACAGCATGGAAATTAGCCAGACCCTGTATCAAATAAATTTTTTTTTTAAAGTGAGAGGGACAGAGAGAGAATCAATTTTATTTAGTTTTTCATGTGGCCCTCGTTGCTGAGATACCTCGTTGTGTGTGTGGTGCTGGGGTTTGAACCCACATCCCTGTGCATGCAAGACAAGCGCCAAAACCGCTGGGCCACTGCTCCAGCCCCTCAAATAAAATTTTAAAAAAGGCCTGGGGATGTAGCTTGGTGGTAAGAGCAGTTGCCTAGCATGTGCAAGGACTTGGGTTCAATCTTCAGCACTGAAAAAGAAGAAAGAAAGAAAGAAAAAACAGTATCAACACATTATTTAGAAATGCAGGTATAAACACCAGAAGTAGTGGTTGCCTCTTTTGAAAAATAAAAAAGAAAAATAAAGTTAAAAACAAAGACATCCACCCTTATCAAGGTCACCCTTCTAGTTACACAAAAGCTTGAAGATGCCCCTTGTCTCTCTCATGAGCTACATCAAATTCGTGAATAGGATGTGTCCTCCATTCTAGCAAAGCAAGTTGGGAAAGAGGGTTGAGTGGGTCCGGTCACCTTGCAGGGGAGTATCTGGTAGCAGTGGCTCAGCAGAGTGTCTATCTTTTTGGAAGTAGAACACAGTAACAAATAATTTGTCACTGTCTGTCTTTTAAGGAGCTGGTATCCATTCTGCCCAGAAGAAGAGTAACTTTGTTTATAAGAAAAGGAAGTCAGCGCAGGATGAAGAACTTCCCCCAGCAACAGAAAGGAGAAGACACCCTCCCCCCACGTTTTCAAGGGCAAGCCCGGTGACTGTCAGGGGTGATTGGAAGGAACTCCTACCTGCCATGGCTGGGAGACTAGACCAGCTGTCCTCTGAATTCTGTCCAAGGCTGAGATTTTAAGTTCTCGAAAAAGATCTTAAGCTTTTGTTCATTATACTGCTGCATTCATGATTTTTTTTTTAATCCACAGTATGAAAACCCACTGCCAGTTCAGTGCCTTGTCTTCACCCATACTCTTCCCACAAGCTGTGGGACACCTGTCAACTCTGATAAGAGAAAATTGGAACTGGTGTATATATTTGTTTTATACACTGTCACTATTACTGCGTACTTTGAAAAATGGAAAAAAGTCCCAAAGTCAACCCTGAAAACCGGTGGTAAATCTGCCCGATTTGGCTTGATGTGATTTGTGAGGTCTTTGATGATCTGGAGATCCCTGTTGCACAGGAAGTGGCCCAGCTCTGAACTCATAGAGGAAGTGTGAGGAGTCCGATGCCAGTCTTTTAGTTAAGTTAAACATGTCTGAGCTGTTCTTATAATCTTGCAATGCATGAATCAGTTCTCCTAGATTAATTGCTAGGTGTGGCGCCAACAGTGGGCCTTGGTTCCAAGCCCAGGCCTGCTGCACTAGCCTGGTGACCTCGGGCGAGATGCTTCATCCCCTCAGGATACCGGTTTCCTCATCTCCGAACTGGGAATAACATCTTGAGCAGTGAGGATGCCTGCAGTGCAGCAGAAATACCTACCCAAACTGGCTTTAGCAACAAGGAAGCCCGCGGGCTCAGACACACTTAGAGGTCATCCGGGACTTCGGTTCAGCCTTTTGTAATGTCCTTGAGGACACAGGTTCTTTCAGACTCGAAGGCTGCTGCCTATAATATGATGGCTGTGTCCTTCCTTTCAGGATCACAGGATGACAGCTCAGCTGGAGGGCTTTTGGCTTTTGCAGGCTCAGTCGCCCATGGGTGGGGTCTGCCCTGCTGGGAGAAGCCAGGGAGTCAACTCCCAGAGGAGGAGACCAGGAGGGAGAAGAGTGCTCAGGGATTCAGACCTTTAAAGAGCCCCTCCAAGGACTGGAGCCCTAGCTCAGCCGTTATGGCGCTTGCCTGGCATGTGCAGGACACGAGTTTGAACCCCAGCACCATGTACACAGCAAAGTCTCGGAGCAACGAAAGCCATATGAAAAACTAAAAACTTGATTCTGTCTTTTCTCTCACTGTCCCGCTCTCTTAAAAAAAAAAAAAAAAAAAAAACCCTTGGGGCGGGGTGGGAGTGGGGGGAAGAGCCCAGGAGAATCATTCACTCTTCCCCAAGGTGGGTTCTGATAAGGCAGAAACTTCTCTAGTGCCTTAGAGATGCAGTCATTCCTGTTTCTGAGCTAGCAGGATCAAGGAGACAGATTCATATAATAAACATTCATTAGATCTATACTGTGGCAGAGATGAAAATGCTGATGGTCCATCTGGCCCTAAAGTGGCCAGGAGCTCAGTGGCACAGATCAGCTGTGCTCAGAAATGACTCTTGATTCCCATGGGTCCACCTTGCCTGCTGACTCTGTGTACAGAGATGACCTTTGGCTTCACTTGATCTTTCCTGACCTCGTTTTCCTGCTGTCCTGATTTACCTTCCTGATGATTTTAAAATTTACCTTATCTGGCTGTGCACAGTGGTGCACGCCTGTAATCCCCACAACTCAAGAGCCTAAGGCAGAAGGATTGCAAGTTCAAGACCAGCCTCAGCAACTTTTTTTTTTTTGAGAGAGAGAGAAAGAAAGAATCAGTTTTATTGTAGTTTTTTTTTTCTTCAGGGTTGAGGACCGAACTCAGAACTTGTGTATGCTAGGCAAGTGCTCTGCCACTGAGCTAAATCCCCAACTCCTTATTTTAATTTTTCATCTGGTTTTCATTGCTCTGACACTTTGTTGTGTACATGGTACTGGGGTTCAAATCTGTATCCTCATGCATGCCAGGCAAGCACCGTAACTGCTCCAGCCTCCAGCCTCCAGCCTCAGCAACTTAACGAGGCCCTATGCATCTTAGTGAGACCCTGTCTCAAAATAAAAAATTTAAAAAAGCCTGGCGATTTGGCTCAGTGGTTCAACACCCCTGGGTTCATTCCCTGGTACCACCAAAAAAAAAAAAAAAAAAAACAACCACAAAAACAATAAATAACTTTTACCTTATCTGTATGTGTTTCTATGAGCCATTGTAAATTCTTTCTGGAACAAGATGAGAGTTTGTATAAAAATGTGAGCAATACATGTACGGCTTTAGGTCTTTGGGGTGAGGCTGCCTAAATTCAACAATTAGTTTTTTCCACTGTGTGATGAAGGGCAACTCTGTGCCTCAGTTTCCTGATCTGTAAATGGGCACAATAAGAATATGTACCTCCTTCAGCCCAGTGCCCAGCTCAGTGAGGCCCTGCAAGTGCTGCTCATGGCTCTGTTCTTGCAGGTCACCGAGGTGTCCATTCCCACGCCTACAGATCCCTGTCTGCAGGGCGGAGAGGCAGGACTTCCAGAAGGCAGCATATGGACAGCACTTATTGCTACATCAGCGATGAATCTTGGACTAGACTGGCCAGAGAAGAAAAGTTGGTCTTGAGAGAATGACCGCAGGGACTTGAGGGGAAAGTGGATCAGGAGTATTGTTCCAGTGGGTGTGTGCTACCCTCAGGGCAGCTGAGGGGGGGTGTGTAGCATGACCGCAAAAGGGGGTCACTAAAAGAGAAGGATCTGGGGGTGGCGGATCAAAGGCCCTGGGGTGTGTTCCACAATGCCTGGTCTGGAGACCGTGGGTCGGGCCCTGCGGAGGTTGAGGTGTGAGCCGCCTGCACCAGCTGCCTCTGGTGGAGAGGAAGAGCGCCCAGGGACTGCGACGTCTAACTGAATGTGGGAACAGGGAGGAGAAGCCTCTTTAAAATATGCAAAGTGCCTTGGAAGGAAGAGAGGCAAACAGTGATTCCGTTGCTAATTCTGTCTCAGGTATTATATATAAAGAACATGAACGACTGGGAATGTTGTGAGTTTCTCAAAAGCCCCCAGCAAGACTAAAGGGGCCCCTTTTCTTCGATGTGCAAATTGTAAGGAGGTTTTTCATTGCACTGAAGAAGGAGCCTCTGAGCTTCAGATGCATGTCTAAGGGTGTCAAGTGAGAAGCAATTTGAACACACGCGCACACTCAAAGCTATTCCAGTGTCTTCTGGAAATAGAAACAACTATAAAAAATCAGTTTAAGATCACAAAAACCCTTTGAAAGCCCTACCTGGGCTATTGGAAGCTTCCACCCCTTCTAGAGATGGCTAATTACCTAACTTCCTCCACTGTAAATCACAATGAACGAAGCCGAGCGGGTGAATCACACTCTTTTTACTATAATGACAAGACATAAATTACCATAAAGACTTTCGATCCCCAAATTTCAAAGTGATTCGATGTGATAGAATTCGCTTGTGTGTTCCCCACCTGTTATTCACAAGCTCTCAGGCTGATGGTGCACATTCAAATGAAAAATCATTTGTGGCCCCTCACTCTAGGAGGCACGTGGGTTTTCTCATTTTCCTAGAGAAGCAGGAAATCCTAATTTTAAAAAAAGGATAAAATTATCTGATTTTTAAATGTTGGAAACGAATCATCATTTCCGTAAAGAAATAGAAGGAGCAATAAGACATGCCTGCGGCTGTCTCCGGCTTGTTGCCTCTGTCTGGGGAATTCTCTCGCATGTCTGCGTTCCCAGCTCAGAATCCCAGGTGCCTGTCACCATGTCCAAACCCAGCTCTGGACACCTCTGGTTTGGCGAGCCCCTGAGTGATCCTGGTGGGTGTTTTAGGCCTTGACGTTTCCATGTGGGATCTGGTTTTACTGGCTCCTTTAGTCTTATTTCCTTTCTCTGTATGAGTCTCCTCCAGCTGCCTTAAGAGAATATGGCAGACAGAGCGGCTGGGGCAGGCATGCGCCTCTCACAGTACAGGACGCTGGAGCCTAAGTCAAGGCACTGGCAGATAGGGCAGCTCTGAGGTGTCTGTCCTCGGCTTGCACCTGTCCACCTCATGCTGCCTTCTTCACACGGCTGGCTCTCTGGGTGTCATAGGGACCACCCCAACAGCCTCATTTTAACTTAATTACCTCTTTGAAGACCCTATCTCCAAACACTGTCACATTCTTGAGGTTACTGCAGGTTAGGCCTTTGACTTTTTTTTTTTTTAAGGGAAAGAGTGAGAGAGGTAGAAAAAGAGAATCAATCAATTTTCTTTATTATGTCTTCTGGTTTTTGCTTTTTCTGACAGTTGTGTATGTGGTGGGGTTCGAACCTAGGCGAGCCAGGCAAGCATTCTACCACTGAGCCACCTCTCCAGCCCCTGGCGTATGTTTTGAGAGGGCTATGATTCAGTTCCTGACACCTTTTACTTCAGTTAGCCCTGCCCCAATTCCCCATTCCTCCAAGGGGATGAGAGGACTGAGCAAATGGACAGGTCCTTCTGGTTGACTCTCCAGAGAATGCTTCCAGGAGACCTGAGACCCGGTCACGCCCTCAATCAACATGGACGCTGAACTGGACTCTTTGGAAGCAGGTGTGACCCTCAGACAGTGCCTCACAGTCTCTCTCACCTCCCCACCTTCTCTGCAACATCCAGACAGACCCAAGCTGCAAGGCCCCCTGCGATGAGTTTTCTCCAAAGAGGGCCACGAGAGGCCTTTCCTTTTGTGAGTGAGCAATCCCTTCTTCCAGAAGAGGCAGAGCCTATTTGTCCTCCTCTGGAGTCTGGGTTGGTGCTTGGGACTTGCTTTCACCAGCAGAATGCAGGGAAAGCAGTGCTGTGCCTGTCTAGCCCTTTAACTGCCCAATGGAAATTTAAAGTACAGCATTAGAGTTATACAAAGTTTTTTTTTTTAAAAAGAGAGAGCTAATTTTGTTTTTTCATCTGATTTTTGTTTTTCCCTCCACTTAGTTGTGTACGTGGTGCTAGGGATTGAACCCTGGGCCTGTGTGCATTGCCAGGCAAGCACTCTACCACTGAGCCACCTCTCCACCCCCAAGTTAGATCTACTTTTTTTTTTTAAAGAGAGAAAGAAAGAAAAAATTGATTTTATTTAGTTTTTCATGTAGCTTTCGTTGCTCTGACACTTCATTGTGTACTGGGGTGCTGGGGTTTGAACCCGTGTCCTTGCACATGCCAGGCAAGCGCTGTAACTGCTGAGCCACCGCTGCAGCCCTGTATCTGTTTTTTAAAATTAATTTGCAACTTAATCAGATTCGAGTACTACCATCTCAGTGGAATAAGTATCCACAGATTGTTAAATATTATGAATTTTTATCCTCAATGAAATATTTTCTAAACATAATTAGTGTTTTTTTTCTTTGTAACAGAACTGACACCGTTTTTAGGCAGAAAATTGTCTTCTTATTTTAAAATGTTACATCAGAAGTGGTTTCAATTTCAAATTGTATTTGAACTGAACTTCCAATTATCGCTGATGTGAGAGAATGTCTTCATTCAGCTCTTTGTCTGGGGCCCTGCGTCTCAGGAAAGAAAATGTGTTCTTTGGAGAATAGCAGGCTCGCTATGTTACTGCTGAGTTATGAATAATTTGTGCCATCCAGAAACCGCATTTGATTTGAAAATACCATTTTAAAGACATCATTTGTTGTTTGGCTACCATTTCCTATTTCAGACAAAAATTGGAAACTAGAATATCAAGTCCTGTCCTTTGGGGACGTACGTTCTCATTTGCTTGATGTCCCCTTTCCAGCTCGGAAATACGGTAGCTGCATATCTGTGATGTGGAATGGAGGGGAGCTACCGCTTTCTGCCTGATGCTGGGGGGTGGAGAGGGGAGTACAGGAAATCACTTAAAATTTCAAGGGGACCCAGTTGGCGATAAGCAGCCACCGTTTTCTAGGCGACATCCACAAGTCATCCTTCCCCCTCCTCTCAGCCCCTAATGACTTTCTTAGCTTTCAATCCTCCCCAGTGGAGTGGCTAAGGGCTTATCAATCCAATGCAACAGCAAGACAAAGAAACAACACGTACGTAGGACGGGACTTCCAGGAAAACGAGGCCAGGAGCTCAGCAGACTCTTCTTCTCTCCAGCAAAACAATAACTTAACTGGTGAAAATGATTAAAAAAAAAAGCAATAAAGTGTCTGGAAATTATTCAAGGGCAAGCAGGAAAAGGAGAAAAGGTTGTTCAAGAAAATCTATTAAACCTTAGTAAGGAGAGTGAGTCTGTGGCTTGTGAGCCACGTCCCGCTTCCTTCCCCACTGCGCAAGCGCCCCGTGTTACCGAGGTGCTCCCCATGCTGGTGCGACCTGTGCTGCCCTCGGCTCCCGCCAGCCCTTCCAGCTCCCAGGCTGAGGCTGTGGCTTCACCCCGCAGGGGCCCCAGGCTGCCAAAGCTGCATCCTCGTGTGCAGCCCACAGGACTCATCTGCCTCTTGCCCTGCTCCCATTTGCTTGCAGGGTAGAAGCTGCGCTCCAGGGAAAGCAGGTAAGAAACCAGGGCCACCACCCCCATCCCCACCCACTACTGAGTGGAGCCTCCGTGCGGCACAGATCAGCTGCCCTGGGCTGGAGCGGTGGCTCAGCGGTTTCGGCGCTTGCCTGGCAAGCACGAGGACCCGGGTTCAAACCCCAGCACCACGTACACAACTAAGTGGAGGAAAACCAAAAACCAGATGAAAAAGTAAATAAAATTGATTCTCTTTGTCTTTCTCTGTCTCTCTTAAAGAAAAATCAGCTGCCTCACCCTCCAGCACGCACTTTCCACAAGGGGCAGGGCATCCAGCCTGGCTCCTCTCTGTGGTTCAGGGGTTCTGGCCGGTGGGACAGCGGCCACAGGACAAAGAGCTCAGCAGTTCTGCCGGCAGGACTGCCTTTCCTGAACAGACAGTGGAGAAATTCGAGACAAAAACGATGCAGACCTTGGTGGACAGTCATTAAGAGGAGGCTGGTACGGCAAAGCAGAGCAGCGGGAAGGAGCCGGCCAAGGGGTACCCCTCGTGGACCACAGTCAAATCGGGTCAGACGGGAGTGCTGTGCACAGGTACCAGGCTGCACCCACTTGCGAGCAAGCATGGAGGACGCAGAGTAGGCCCAGCAGCGTTCTCCAGGCTGCAAACAGACCCCGCAGCCCAGGGAAGCCTTGGTGACGCAGGGGGCCCGAAACACAACCTTTGACCAAAAACTGAATGAAAAGCAAGTCTCTCCGACCCAGAGGCATCTCCCAAGAAGCCAGACTGTAAAATAATACCAGCGTCCCCTGGCTGCCTGGAGCACTGTGCGTGTCCAAGCCTGCACCCTCCCACGGAGCCGGCAGAGGAGCAACCACACAACTCTAGATACTAGAAAGGGGGACAGAGAAATGTCATCCCCAACTGCGTAACAACCTCCAAGCCACACGCATGGACAACAGTAAAATATAAACATCTAAATGGCTGAGAGGGTAGAAGCACAGCTTTGACCGCTGAGTGGCTCACATCTGCTCGGAGTGATTCCTAGCCTAGGTGGCCAAGCTAAAAGCAGGGAATTCTGAGGTCAGATGTCAGAGGCTGCACTCTGCAGGACTTCACAGTATGAGTTTAGTGAAGTCGCTAAACAAATAAACTCCAGCAAACAACAAGAAGAGGTGGTGTCAGTATCCACAGTTGCTCCGGAACATTATCGACAATGTTCAGATTCTACCAAAAAATTGTAGAATTTGCAAAAAATAAATAAGTAAAAGCAAAAAAAGAAAAAAAAAAAACCCACCTCATACACAAAGGAAAATTGCAAGCAATAGAAACTGCTTTTGAAGCTGCCCAGACAAAGGACCTAGCAAGTGAACACTTCAAAACAGCTATTAAAAATACATTCAAAGAACGAAGGAGAATCATGTTCAAAGAGGCAAAGGAAGGTGTGATGAAAATGTCTCATCACAAGAAAACATCAGTAAAGAGATAGAAACTATCAAAAAGAACCAAATGGAAATTCTAGACTTGGAAAATATAAACAGATGTGAAAAATTCAGAAGGGTTCAACCGTAATTTCAGCAGGCAGAGAAATCAAAAGGAAACCAGAAAATACTTTGAGAGGAATGAAAATGAAGACACAGCACACCAAACCTTACAAAATGCAGCTTTGAGGGAATTTTAGAGTAGTCAATATGTATACTAAGAAAGAAGAAAGACTTTGAATCCATAACCTGAACTTCAACCTTCAGACACTGGAAAAAGAAGAGCAAACCAAGTCTAAGACAAACAGCAAAAGGAAAAGATTAAAGATTAGTGTGGGAATTAGCAAAATAGAGAATAGAAAAATAATAAAGAAAATCAACGAACCAGAGCCGAAAGGATTAACAAAACTCATAAAGCTTTAGCAAGACTGACCTAGGGGGAAAAGAGAGAAGACTCAAAATACTAGAATCCGAAATGAAAGACAGGACACTACTATTAACCTTAAAGAAGTGTAGAGGATTGTGAGGGAACACTATGAAGAACTGCATGCCAGAAATATGTATAATGTAGATGAAATGACAAATTTCTAGGAAGACTTAGACTACTGAAAGTGATTAAAGAAATAGAAAATCTGGGCCTGGAGCAGTGGCTCGGTGGTTATGGAGCTTGCCTGGCTTTCGTGAGTACACAGGTTCAAACCCCAGCACCCACATACATGACTAAGTGTCAGAGCAACAAAAGCCATGTGAAAAACTCAATAAAAAATGATTCTCTCTCTCTCTGACACTGTTCTTCTGAAAAAAAAAAAGTATAGAAAATATGAATAGATCTATATCAATAAAAGAGGTCAAAATGGTAAGTTCATAAGTTTCCCCAAAAGAAAAACCCAAATCCAGTTGTCTTCACAGATGAATTCTATCAGAGATTCCCAGAGGAAATAATGCCAATTCTTGAAAAAAGTAGAAGGGGGAATACTTCCCAACTCATTCTCTGAGACCAATATTGTCCTGATATCAAAACTGGACAAAGATATCACAAGAAAAGAAAATTAAAGACCAACATCCTTTATGATCTTGGACACAAAGATTCTCAACAAAATACTAGTAAACTGAGAACAGCAATATATAAAGAGCGACAGACACAAGGAGCAAGTGGGAGTCACACCAGTAATATATGGTCAATTAATTAATGTAGTGCACACTATTAATAGAATAAAGCATCCCTACTGGGCGCCGTGGTGAATGCTTTTGCGGGGTTCCTGCTGAGGCTCTCTTCCTTCATTTGCAACACCCCACTGGGGCCTCTCTGCAGGGGTCTTAAATGCTCTCCAAATTCCTGCCTGGCCTCCCAAGCTTTCCTAGGAAATCTTGGTGGAAACCGCCTGACCCTGCACCTGTACACCTGCGGGACCAGCTCAGGGTGGACACCACGGTCTGCCACTGGCACAAGCTACACCAGGGCCTATTTGAACCATGGTATGGTAGCCACCAAGCACTCTGCTGGAAAGTCAGAATGCTGGGGCAACGTTGGTCCCATGTCACAACCACGAGCAAAGAAGACTCTTTTCCAGCAAATGGTGCTGGCTCACCTGGATGTACTGACCCAGAAAAATGCAACTGGGCCCAAGCCTGTGCTCCCTACTCAAAAATGAACTCAGACGGATTGCAGACGCAAAAGTAAGTGCTCACACTGAGAAACTCTTAGGAGAAACAGGTAGTTTTCTGACCTTGGGTTAGATAATGATTTCTCAAATTTTTTTTTCAAAGAAAATCATTGAAGAAGTTACTTTTTTTTTTTTTTTTTTAAGAGAGGGACAGTGAGAGAGAGAGAGAAAGAGAGAATCAGTTTTATTTAGTTTTCCATGTGGCTTTCGTTGCTCAGATACTTCGTTGTGTACGTGGTGCTGGGGTTTGAACTTGAACTCGAACTCACGTCCTCACCCATGCCAGGCAAGCCCCTTAACCACTGAGCCACCACTACAGCCCTGGGATTTCTCAAATTTAGCATCAAAAGTATAAACAACAAAAGAAAAATAGAGGCCACGGTGGTGAGAAAGCAGATTGAAGCAGCCAGGGTCCCTCACTTCCACACAAGCCTTGGGTCTGTGCATGTTTTCGGGCGGGTGGGATCAGAGGGTGAGTTCTCCTTTTTGTGTACATACACTAAATAAACCTAATTTAAAAAGGGAATATAGATAAATTGGACCACATCGACATTAAAAACTTTTATGTAGAGGGGACATTTTCGAGAAAATGAATTGATAAACTACAGAATAGGTGACAATATTTGCAAGCCGTGTATCTGATAAAGGACTTGTTTTCATATATAAGAACTCTTGCAACTCACTAACAGTTTCAAAATACAAAGTATGTGAGAAAATATTTTTCAAAGTATGGTAGATAAATGGCTAATAAGCCCACAAAAACATGCCAAATATGAAACTTTAGAGAAATGCAAATCAAAGCCACAAGCACTACTTCAGGGTTTGGGATGTGGTTCAGTGGTAGAGTGCTTGCCTGGCATGCACGGGGCCCTAGGTTTGATTTCCAGAATCACAAGAAAAAAAAAATACCACTTCATACACACGCAGAAGGCTACAGCAAACTATGTAGACAAGGACAAGTACCGGCCAGCATGTGGTGGAACTGGGAGCCCTCACGCATTGTAGTAGAAGTGAACAATAGTGCAGCCTCTATGGAGAAGAGTTTGGCTGTGTTTCCAAAATTTAAATATAAAATTACCACAAACCTATCAGTTCCACTCATGGGTAAATACCCAAGAGAACTGAAAATATGTCTGTGGTGGGCACAGTGGCACATACCTGTAACCCTAGTTACTCAGGAGGCTAAGACAGGAGGATTGCAAGCTTGAGGCCAGCCTCAGCAATTGAGCAAGACCCTGTCTCAGAATTTTAAAAATAACAATAAAAAGGTCTGGGGATGTAGCTCAGTGGCAGAGCACCCCTGAGTTCAATCCCCAGTATAAACAAACAAAAGAAAGAAAGGAAATATACATCTGCACGTGAACTTGTATGTGAGTACCTACAGCAGCATTATACAGAACACCCAAGAAGTGAAAACAACTCAAACATTTATCAACTGACGAATGGACAAATAAACGTGGTGTTCTTCAACAATGAAATACTATTTATCAATCAAAAGGAACAAAGCGTAAATACTTCTACACGCTTCAGCTTACATGAACCTGGAAAATGTCATGGTGAGTAAAAGAAGCTGGCCACAAAAGACTATGTGAGTTGAGTCTCTCTCTCTTGTCTCTCTCTCTCTCTTCCTCCCCACCCGCCTTAAAAAACAAAAAAAGAAGGCTATAGCCATTGCTCAGTGGTTATGGTGCTTGCCTGGCATGCACAAGGACAGGGGTTCGAACCCCAGCACCACGTACGCAACAAAATGTTGGAGTAACAAAAGCTACGTGAAAAACTAAATAAAATTGATTCTCTCTCTCTCACTGTTCCTCTCTCTTTAAAAAAAAAATCTAAAAACAAAACAAAAAAAACTATGTGCTGTACAAACCCCTCTCTATGAAATGTCCAGCAAAGGCGGATCAATAGAGGCAGAAGGACTTGTGGGTTCCCAGGCTGTGGAGGAATGGGATGGTCAGCTGAGAACTGAACGTTTTGTATTGTTAGTGGGATGAAAAATGTTCTAAAAGGCTGCAGTGACGGGTGCACAATTCTATGAATATGCTAAAAAATAAACCCTGGATTTTATACATAGAATAAGTGAATTACAGGATGTGTTAGTTGCATCTCAATAAAGCTGTTTTTAAAAATCTGTATGTATTCCTGGATGAAGAAAAAAAACTGTTATTCTTCCAAGTGGTTTAAAATTTTTCCTGTGTCTTACTCAAAAAAAAAATTCACACTAATGCAAAAACAGTATTTATGTTTCCAGATTAATCCTTGTAGCAGAAAGATGACTACGGTGATTTTCCAGATACATAAAACTGAAAACCAGGGCAACAGGTGGCATGAATTTAGTCCCATTGACTGCTACCAGACAGACTGCAAAAAAGGTTTTCTGGAAAAGAATAAATTAGAAAAAATATCCTATTTGTCTTAAAAATAACACAATTACCAGGAAGCCGTGGGTTTATATTTGGAGAGATCATTTTACATTACCAGCTCTTGCTATGAAATGAAATCTCTTTCAACTAAAAATTCTGGCATATTTTTCTTTTTCCTCATGGGGATTTTAAAATTTTATTTACATGCTTTTTAAAAGGAGAGAAACTTCTTTGTAAACATGATCTGTTTCTCATACTTTCCAGTGGCTGATTATATCCACATTTTTAAGCAGATGGTGGTTGAGGATACTAACAAAAAGAAAACACATTTTAATTTCCTTTATTAAATCGAGGTAGGAAGATAATCTTAGGATGATTCAATTAGAGAACTTAAATAACTCATTCCTTAGGAAAATGATGGCCAAAACCACAGAGCTATTTATGTAGCAACGAGGGAAGGCAAACGGTCACAGGAAATGTAGGCTTATTCTCTTCAGGAGCAAAGGAGCAATAATGTCGCCAGACAGCGCCAAGCTCACTCTGCGGACAGCTCCAGGTGAGGGCCGGGTGTCTGCAGACCTGAGCTGCAGCCTGACCTTCAACTTGGCTCGCTTAGCACCTCCTCAGGTTACAGCCCATGGCGATGAGGGCTCCCTCGGTTTACCACCTCTGTCTCTGCAGAGGGGCAGGCAGGTGAGAGCTAAAAGCCACCTGCTCTTCTCTTCAGAGCAGAGGTGCCGCGACCTTCCTCCTAGGCCTTCCTCAGGAGGCTTTGCTTGCGTGGTTCTGGGAAGAGGAACTTTCCTATTGGGACATGGAGAATAAGTCTTTTGAATTCAAAGGATATTGCCTTTATTTCTTCAAGGTATGAATTACGTCTGCTTCACCCCAGGAATACAAATTAGTCAGAAATTGTTCCTGTCTACACATACATAGGGGCAATGCAGCAGCCCCCGGCCTTGTCAAGTCTGCACTTTTGTTACCTGCAGTGGCTTGAATATTTATGACCCACCCCTCACACACATTGAACAATCCTAACCCTGAAAGCATGGTATGAGGAGGGAGGGCCTTCGGAGGTGCTTAGGCCACAAGGGCTCTGTCAGTGCTCCAAGAAAGAGGCTGCAGAGAGATCCCTCACCTCTTCTCACAGGTGAGGTTACAGTTAAAAGGCAGCAGGCAGGAAGTGGGCTCTCACACCCAGCATCTGCCAGCACCTTGACCTTGAACTTTTAGCTTCCAGAACTGTGAGAGATAAACTTCCTGTTTTTGAGCCACCAGGTTTATCCTATTTTTGTTATATCAACTCAAAAAGACTAAAATGTGGGGCTGGAGTGGTGGTTCGGTGGTTATGGTGCTTGCCTGGCATGTGTGAGGATGCAGGTTCGAACCCCAGCACCATGTACACAATGAAGTGTTGCAGCAACGAAAGCCACATGAAAAAACTAATTAAAACTGATTCCCTCTCTCTCACTGTCCCTCTCTCTTTAAAAAAAAGAAAAAAAAAAAAGACTACAATGTTACCTTGCTCAATTTCTAAGGGCTGGGAATCTGGGAGTGGCTTGGCTAGGTGGCTCTGGCTTAGAGTCCCTCCTGAGGCTGCAATTACTTGAAGGTTTGGCTGGGGTTAGGGATTTTCTCCCATAACTGCTTGCTCACAGGGCTACTGGCTGGAGGCCTCAACTCCACCCTGGTGTAAACAGAAGTTCTGTTATCCCCCGGCCTCCAGGAGCCCTCCATAGGATGGCTCATGATAGGGAAGCTGGCTTCCCTCGGATGGATTCAAGAAAACACAAGGGAGGATGTTTATTTATTTATTTTTTTAAACAGAGAAGGAAAGTTAGAGAGAGAAACAGAGAGAATCATTTTTTATTGAGTTTTTCACATGGCTTTTGTTGCTCTGACACTTAGTTGTGTACATGGGTGCTAGGGTTCAAACCCGTGCACTGGCTCACGCTGGGCAAGTGCTGTAACCGCCAAATCGCTGTTCCAGCCCTTATTTATTTATTTATTGGTACCAGGAATTGAACCCAGTGGTGCTTAACCACTGAGCCACATCCCCAGCTCTTTTTGTTTTGAGACAGAGTCTTGCTAAGTTGCTTAGAGCCTCACTAAGTTGCAGAGGCTGTTCTTGAACTTGTGATCCTCCTACCTCAGCCTCCCAAGTTGCTGGGATTACAGGTGTGCACCACCAAGCCCAGCCGTTACAGTGCTTTTTATAATCTCGTTTCTTAAATTCACTTTTATTTCATTCTGTTCTGTAGATGTAAGTCACCACTACTAAGTCCAACCCACACTCCAGAGAGTTGGGTTGGGCTCCACTGCTTAAAGGGAGGAGTGTTGCACAAGTCAGGGGCAGATAGTGGCTTTGTACCAATGTTCCCCTTTAAAATATACTTCAGTTACTGCAGCTGTATCTCAATGGTAAAGCATGTGCTTAATGTTCTGGGCTCTGGGTTCAGTCTCCAGTGAGTGTATGTTTGTGTGTGTGTGCGTGCTAGCATGTGCACGTGCATGTGTACACTTGAATATGTACTTAGTGCAAGCGTGTTTTCCCGTTCTCTCCCCTGTGTGCTTCCTTTGGTCCAATCCAGCGTTTCTCAAAAGGAGTTCTAATTTCAGTCTTACTCGAGGGGCAGGATCTGAAGCTGAATGAACTTAGGAAACTGGATTAAACAAAGTGTGTTTTAATCAGTTTTTTCATTGCTGTGACCCATGGACACAGCACGACCCATGGAACAATTTTAGGAAGAAGAGTTTATTTGGGGGCTCATGATTTCAGAGGTCTCAGTCCCTAGAAGGCCAGCTCCATCTTGGGCTTGAAGTGAGGCTGAACATCTTGGGGGAAGAGAGTGGTGGAGGGAAGCGGCTCGCAGATGATGGGCAGCAGAGGGAGCCACTCCACGCAGGAAACAGCCCCGGTGAGCCCTCCTCCAGCTCACCCTGCCGCCTTCAGTTGCAGGTTAGTCTCCGTTGGGGATCTACTCTAGCGGGGTGAAGGCTCTCGTGACCCAGTCATTCCACCTCAGCCGTTGCAATGTCACACATGAGCTTCGGGGGATCGCTCACATTCAAGTCATAACAGCGAACGTGGTCCTTTCCGGAGCCTTGCCAAGTCCTTGAGGATGCTGATGCTTACTGGAAAATGCCACGGTGCTCTGGCACGTGCATTGCCGTTCGTTTAAACAGAAACCTCCACTTCCCCTTGCTTTCATGTGTGGAGCATCTCGAGGGCCCAGTGTTCTGAAGCTGTCGTCAGGCAGGGCGGCTCCTTTCCTAACATGACTCATTCCCCGGCGTCTGCGCCTTCAGGCTCCTGGCTCCCTTAGCCCGCAGCCCCTTTCGAGCTATTCTTTACCTCTCCCTCTTTGCCATGTGAGTTTGCAGCTCTTCCCGGAAGAGGCAGAGTCCATTTACCTGGGGCTGACTTTGGGTGTGGCTGCATGGCTTGGTGTGGTCCGAGTTAGTCAGCTTCTGGTCACTGTGACACAGACCCGAGAAACATCAACTTAGTGGAGGAAGGAGGTGTTCTGGGTCACAGGTTCGGAGGTTCCAGTCGATGGTCAGCTGGTTTCATGATTTGGGCCCATGGTGAGGCAGAGCGTCATGGTGGAATTGCAGGGCAGGGGGAAGCTGATCAGCTTATGAAAGTTAGGGACAGGGAGTTAGGGGAAGGAGCTGGGGACAAGATACAGTCCCCAAGGACAAGCCCTCAAGGACCCACGCCCTTCTGCAGGATCCAGCCTCTAACACTCCCCACCACCTCCCAAACTCCATTCCCGTGATGAATCCCGGCTCCCAGCACCAGCCTGCAATACGGGAGGCTTTCGGGCACCAGTCCCGATCCAATCCATACCAGTCAATGCATGTTAGCGGAAGTGACGCTGCAGACATCTGAGATGTGCCTGGCCAGCTGGGGTGGCCCTTTGCGCCTCAGCATCGTGGTAAGAGGAGCTTCTCCAGATGAAGCAAAGTGGACGAGGCCGAGCCCCAAGCCGCGAGCAGCGAGTTCCAGCACGGTGCTCAGCCTGAAGGGAGCCGCTCTGCAAGCCAGCCTAGCAGCCCCCCGGGCCACCTGCAAGGCATGACTGGGGTTTGGGTGCCATGCAGTGCAGCACTGTGACAAAGCTGAGTCCGCTTGAAGCCCACGCACCCCTGCTCTTCCCTCCCCGCACCCGCACACCCCCACGAGGCTTCGACTTTGGCTCCTCCCTTGAGTCCCTCTCTTACAGCTCCTGTCCTCCCGGGCCGCCCCTCCCCAGTCACTGGGCTGCACCCGCCAAGAGTTGCAGCTTAGTCATTTTATGTCCTTTAGCGTCTCTTTCCTTGCACGCCTCTCAATTCATCTTCCTTGCGTGGAGTCAAATTTAGTTCAGTTCACCAAGCTGCCTTTACCGGCTCTGATAAGAAATCCTTGCTTGATGTCATTAGAGAGAAAGAAAAGAAAGCATCCGGAAAGACAGCACCTTTGATTGGGTTTGCTTTTCTCCAGTTGATAGCCTCCTTTGTTTATGGCCTTGACAGAGGTTGCTGAGACACCCAGGAAGCCGCCTGGCCCGGGCTCAGGACTGACAGCCACTCTCTGGGCAAGCACCGCTGTCAGGAGTTGCACCTTCATACAGAAACCTTTTTATGGCCTCCCTGCTAACTTGGGAGGATGATCTGTCAAATCTGAAAAAGCTTTAAAGGGAAGCAGGGCTGTAAAAATAGAAACCAAACGGAGCCTGCCTGTCCCAAGGAGCGGCAGGAATGACAATGGCAATTCTCCATGCAGCACATGGGTCAATGTGTGTTATTTTTATCTGGAAGGGAGTAATTTGGAAGATGGGTCACTGGTCTTCCAAAATGTCTTCTCTCCAAGGACACGTGCTAGTTTTGTGGCCCTGTCACGAGCAGGTCAGGGACAGGCCACAGTTCCTGATCTTTCTCGTGCTGTGGACGGACAGCCACAGAGACAATCTCCACGGTTTTCAAAGCTCTTCACAAAAGCAGCAACTGGAGAAAACTCTTAAGATGAAGTGAAAGACGGGGAGAATGGAGGAGAGGAGGCCAGCAGGCCTCTGCGCCTGTCCTGGCCCACTGTGGGTGGGTGGGTGAGTGCCAAGCAGGCGCATTCCTCTGTTGAGGTGTCATGGCCTGGCCATGTCCACATAAGCATAAGGGCCTGGTGCAGATGCGTCCAGGGACAGCTTGTTTTCAGAGCTGCCTTGTGATGACTGCAGCCACCACCAGCATGTGAGCTAAGGTGACCTTTGAGTTCTGCTTGGAGACTCAAGGGGCTGTGCATAATAGGAACAGAGAGGTCAGGGGTCAGGGATCCGGGTTCAGGCTGCTCAGGCTGCCCTGCGTCCCACCCATCCTTCATGCTGGTTAAGAGCAGCATGGGCGACTACAGAGGTGCTTGGGAAATAAAGTTGAAACATGAAGTGGGAGGGGGTGAATGTCTGGAGGAGCAGTGCCAGGCTTCTCTTATGAAAGGCCAGAGAGTAAATCACCCAGGTTTTAGAGGCCAGAGGGTCCCTCTCACAACCGCTTGGTGCTACCGCTGTCTCCCTGGGGCGACCCAGGCGATGCACACATGAGCCTGGCTGTGGATTTTGGGGGTCGCGTTTTTTTGTGGTTTTATGTAGCACACACACAAGTGTGCACATGAGCGGCCTCTTCGTTCTCCTCACCGTGCACCTGGCACGGGGATTGGCGACTGAAGGCCAGCAGGCTGCTCTTGCGGTTCCTGTAGGCAGCGCCGTGCACAAACCAGCACCGTAAGACCAGGGGCACAGCAGCGGCACTTCCAGCTCCTGGGCGTGGTGCACCCGGAACTTCCGGAAGCCGTGGAGAAGTTGCATGCGCTTTGTTTTCTTGTTCCTCTCAGAAGCAATGTTGGGCATCAAAATCTGACCCATGAATCTCCTCCTCACCCCATTGTCAGTACCTTCTGGTTTCTGCCGGTGGCACTTAATTTTGACATAACCGTCTGACTGGGGCCGGATGAATTTACTGATCCTCTTTTTGAGGATCTTGGGCGTCACGAGAGGTTTGAGGGCAGGTGTGATGCAGAGCCCACTGTGCAAAGGTGGGACATGGGGCAGATGGAAACCACACAAGAGCCAGCCGTTTGTGTGGCTTTAAATTTTTTTTTTTTTTTTTTTTTTTTTTTTTGCAGTGGCAGGGATCAAACCCAGGGCCTTGCATGTGCTAGGCAAGTGCTCTACCACTGAGCTCCAATGCCAGCACATGGCTGTATTCTAATAGAACTATTCCCTGAGCCGGGGGTGGTTCAGTGGTACACCACTTACCTAGCGTGAACAAGGCCCTGGGTTCAATCCCTGGCCCCACAAAAAAGGAAGAAAAAAGTTCATGCGAATGTGTCACACCAGGACAGTCCCACGTGGGAAGCACAGGGTGATGTGGCCAACCACAGAACAAAGAAACCCTTTCCACAGCAATCTCAGAGCATAATACCACCTCGGTTTGTTTCTTTGTTTGTTTTAAAGAGAGAGGGACAGTGAGAGAGAGAGAGAGAGAGAGAGAGCGAGAGAATCAATTTTTATTTTGCATTTCATGTGGCTTTTGTTGCTCCAACACTTAGTTGTGTACATGGTGCTGGGTTCAAACCTGGGTTCTCGCACATGCCATAACCATTGAGCCACTGCTCCAGCGTCCCCACCTTGGTTTTGACTTTTAAAGTGTAAATCTGAAACATCTCTTGCACCTAGAGATGCTCAAACGTAACAGACACCGTTCATAAAAACACCTCTTGGAAACGTCTTGGGGCGGTGCTGAAAGGGACCCTAGAACACCCAAAGCGACCCCCTTGTTGGACAGTCCGTGGGATTAAGGCTCAGCCCACAGTGGCGGGGCCGGGGGGGGGGGCGCGCATGACAGAGACAAAGAGCACCAGGCCTTCAACGTGGGCCACCCCCTCCAGAGCACTGCTACCCGATGCCACTTTCCTTGGCAAGGACAACATGATAAAAGACACCGTGTGTCTTAGATTCCCCTCACCTGCTCAGCTCCACAAGGGCAAGATCATATCTTATGCTACTTTTTAAGTTGCTAAATGAAAACAACTTCTTACAAAAATAGTACATGCTGATAAAGATTAATGAAACAATGCAGAAACAGACTGTAAAGGGACGGTCCCTCCTCATTCATCCTCGTCCACCCTCCCCAGAGGGAAACACCCCGTACCCCAACATGCTGTGGAATTTTCAAATACACAGAAATGATCTCGGGTGAGCACTCGTGCACCTGGGCAGATTCTATCCCCACTCGACTCTACTTGCTTTGTCACTCATCTGTCCATCTTCCCGCGCCTCTATTCACCTTCGACCTGTCCTCTTTTTAAAATGAATTTCAGGAGCTGAAGTGGTAGTAATTATGGCACTTGCCCAGCATGTGTGAGGACATGAGTTTGAACCCCAGCACCACATATGCAACAAAGTGTCCGAGCAATGAAAGCCACATGGAAAACTAAATAAAAATTGATTCTTTTCTCTCTCTCTCTCTCTCTCTCTCTCACTGTGCCTCTCTCTTCTAAAAAAATAAATAAATAAAACGAAATTTAAAAATTTCAGAGTAAATTGCAGACACCAGCAATCTCCCATTTTCTTTCCCAATGCTGCAGCATGCATACCATTAACTGGGTTTAATATTTATATTTTCTGTGTTTTAAGGTAAAAATCTACATCCCAGGAAATGCAGACTTACGTATACCTCTGCTGGATTTGACAAATGCAACACATATCACATGCACATCAACCTAGAAAACTCCTGCCCCTTTCCTTATTTTTCCACTATAATTTTCGCCTATTCTAGTTTCATATAGATGGAAAATTATACAGCTACATACACACACAGATGCACTCCTTGGCTCAAGACAGAACTTATCGTTCAGCATCTCCCCACCCACCCACACCCAGCTAGATCCATTTGGTTTCTTCCTCCCAGGGGGCCTTGCTCTCCACTGTCCTGAGACTTGTCCAATTGCCAGGAGCTGAGTCTGGAGCAGAGCACCTGGTTGGAAACCCTCCTCTGACAGAACAGGAGCAAATTTGGACATGTGACTTGACTTCCAGGCACCAGTGTCTTCTGTGAAGTGGAAATGATGGGGCAGTACCAGCTCTGGGTTATCGTGTGGCTTACATGGTCAATGCCTGGAAGCATCTAGAATAGAGCAGGCTCACAGTGTGGCTGCAGCGGTCTCACAGGTACCCACCAGGCCCCTTGAACACCTGTGATGGACTCTGCATCTGCATCCAGGTTCTAACAGCCAACACCTGTGACCTCCCTCAGGTGACTGCCCTGAGGCCACCAGAGCCCCTTGCCACAGAGATTGTTCAAGGTGCCTGTTTCCCTTCACATTATGACACGCCACATAGTACAGAAAAAATGGATGAACTGGGGGCTGGAGCGGTGGCTCCAGTTACGGCACCTGCCTGGAATGCGCAAGGATGTGGGTTTGGACCCAGCACCACATACACAACAAAATGTTGAAGCAATGAAAGCCACATGAAAAACTAAATAAAATTGATTCTCCCTCTCTCTCTCTCTCACTGACCCTCTCTCTTAAAAAAAAAAAAAAAGAATGAACTAATGTAGCCTCCACGTGACTGTATTATAGCCTTTCTGTCCCCTGTCCTCCCAGGGGCTTAGGCTGGGGGTATGGAGGGTGTGGGGCTCAGCTCCCTTGCCTGGCTGTGGTTAACTCTGGCCTAGCACACACCAGGTAGCTCCCCTGGGTGACCAGGCTAAGCAGGGTGTCGTGGAGGTAGAACCCTTGCTCGGCTTCTTCCCTTCCCCGCCCTTCTCCATGAAATTCCTCCTAGGACTCTCCTGGGAGCACTTCTGGGGACCCTGCCTAGGTGGTGACTGAGTTCACCTACTATTACAAAATCCCTGAGACCAGGTCTATAATGAACATAAACTCATTTCCTCACAGTGCTGGAGGCCGAGTAGTTCAAGACCCAGGAGCACCTTCGAGTGAGGGCTGCTGTCTGCCTCCGAAGCAGCACCTAGTTCCTGTGTCTTCTGGAGAGGGGAACACTGTCCATGACCCCATCCCCTCTGGAAGGACCTCATCGCTTAACACCAGCACACTGGCCAAGTCTCAACACCTGGATTTGGGAAGGGGTACATTCAGAGTGGCCCAGAGGGTGCTCTATACATTTCCGTTGGTTAATCCTGATATGCCTGTGGCCCCCACTGAGGCTCCACCCCACCCTGAGGCAGGAGGTGGGCTGAGGAAGTGCATCCAGGGCAGGAGCCCATTCATCCGCATGGGCCCTCCTTTGCTCTTGGTAAAGTGGGAGGCTGGACCCCGATTAGCTGAAAAGGTCTCAGTAAAGGACTGTGTGTCTCGGTGGGACTTTATCAGAGTGAACTTAGTGTGTGGCTATTTCCTGCAGGTATAAACTTGAGATGTGAAGGGCTTAGTGAACACAAGGGGTGCACTGGTGGCCTGAGACGGTGAGTATGGGAAGGCCTTGAGTTGGAAGGTAAAGGGAGATCTCTGAGATAGGAAGTGGAGGCTTGGATCAATGTGTGGGCACAGGGGAGCACTGGGAGAAGACGGGGGGTGGTCTGTGTGGGGGCACAGCAGGATGGCACTGGAGCAGGTGCCCTGATTGCCTACCTGATGCTCTCTGCAACCGCGCTTAGTGGAGCTGGTGACCACCTGCATGAGGCTGAGGGCCAGGCACATGAGTCACTCATGAAGAGCTCTGGGCGGCTGCTCCTCTGCAGGGACACGGAGCATTCCAGGACAGCACACAAACACCTGACTGTCCTGTGGAGGAACACAGAGGGGGTCCTGAATAAAAGTCAGGATGAATTTCAATTTAACAAGCATTCTCTGATTCAAATGAAAAATGAGCAGCTTCTCTGCACGCCTGGCCTTGAGGGGCTCTGCAGGTATAATGAGCACGAGTGGCTCCTGTGCTCCCATGGTCCTGGGGTGGCGCTCACATGTGAGTGGAGGCACATTCCCATCTTGAGAGGCACCCTCAGGGGTGGCTCACGAAATCTTCATCCCAGAACTTTTCAGCTGATGGCAACCGCTTAGGTTTCCTGGAGAGGCTCAGAGGGCGCCCTGGGGTCAGCAGGAGGCTGGGGCAGAATGAAGGAGACCCTCCAGGAGGCTGCCACCTTCCAGAGGTGGAGGATGCACCTCTACCCAGCCCTGCCTCTTTGCCCTAGGGAGGCTGCTGCGCTCCAGGGAGTAACTGGCCTAAGGGAAGCAAGGGAGGACAGGGCCCAGGGAGGCCAGGTTATGAGCCAACCTCCACTCTTGAGGGACTTGGAGATGGGGACTGAAACACTGCGCTGGGTCCCAGCACTGACAGTGGAGAGAAGATAGTGAGCTTCTCAGAAACTGATGACTGGCATTAGTGCCTCACCCCGACCTCAGCCTGGGAGGAGAGGACATTATAGGGAGAGTTAGGAGGGATGTTCCTAGATAAAAAAAGGATGTAGCCAAGACAGAAGGGCCAGCCTGAGAGAAAGTTGGGGCGATCAGGCAAGGGGTGACATTTTAGAGGGATCCCTAAGCAACACGATCCATACCTGTTCTTTCACAGGGTCCTCAGGGGGAGGCTGGGGTGCAGCCAGGCAGGTTAGAGCCAACACATAGGAAACTTCCAGTCTCAGCAGGCCTTCATGTCCAAGTGTCCCCCATACTCAGGGATGACCTGGATTCTGAGGCGAGTTCCTGAGTCACTGTCAGGTAGTCCAGAAACCAGACGGTCCTGATGCCCACTCTGGGCTGTGTGAGACCCTCAGTACCCTTGTGGGATGCTGGGGGCAGGCAGGGGAGGCATAGCCTCCCTTGAGTCTGAGGCTGGGTTTCTCCACTCTGCTGAGCTGATTATATTTGATTTAGAGAAACAAATGTGGCATGGCTTATATACCCAGCTATCGAGTTTGTGCTTGCAAGCTTACAAACCTGAGCTAAAAACAGCAGGGATAAATATTACAAACCCAGTCAATGCATGGTAGAGAGGCGCACCAAACTGCCTGTGGTTAGTCACAGAGCGGGCAAGTGCTGGGGTTGTCACTGGCTCGTCCTCCCCCAGCGCCAGCTCGGCTTGGGCTGCTTCCTCTGCCTGGAACTCACCCTTTTCAATTCAAACCAGTGCTCTAGGTCTCAGGTTGAGTGCCAGACTCTTCCTCTCCCCATAAGGTTGCCTCCCGTGTTTGTTTTGCTCAGCACACTCTGCTAAGACACATCTAGTGATATATAATAAATGCATGATTGTAGGCGCACTCAGGTACCTCGGTTCCCAGCATGGTGCTAAGAAACTAGTTTTCCCTCCGAAGCAGCAGAGGTGGAGCGCCTGCCCGGAGAGAGCTTGGGGTTATTACTCCATGGGCTGTCTTTCCAGGCAGCCCTGGTCCCTCTGCCCTCCTGTGCCCCAGCTGTCCACCAAGAGACTGAGATGAGCCCAGGCTTGTCCTCCTGCAGGAGGAACCCACCGCAACCAGAGCAAAGTCCTGACAGCAGGAGGCTTTTCCTGGCCATGGGGACTGTTTGTGGCGGTGTAGCAGGTGTGAACCGGCATGCACAGTCAGAACTTACCAAGAACACCTTCATCCCGTGCAGCTGTGATTCTCACTCAGGCAGCTGGGAGAGGCGCTCAGGGAGAGGCTCCTGAATATTGAAAGCAGAGGGAAGTTTTCAAGGCCTGGTGGCTGCAAAAGAAAAGAGGCTTTTGCATTCCTGGCCCTGTTTAGAATACCCAGACCTGGATAAGCATGGGAGACACCAGTGGAGGTTCTCCAGCTCCGGCTGGGCCAGAATCTCCGGGGGACTCATCAAAAGCCATTTTCCCACCCCACTGCTGCATTTCTGAGCTGCAGGTCTGGGTGGAGCTCGAGAATGTGCTTCACCAGGCCCTGGGGGCTGTTGCTGCTGGTCCTGAGAACCCCGGCCTAGAAACTGAAGGAGGGAGGATGGAAACAGAATGTTCTGCTTCGAAAGAGGCGTCAGCCAGCGGGAAGGGCAGGACTGAGAGCACAGGACCCAAGCTTCCGGCAGGGAGGCCCTGAGAAATGCCTACCGGATCTCCATGGCTGTTTCAGAGCCAACTCCAGATGGCAGCGGAGGGGGAAGGGTGGATGCCTGGGAGAGGCCAGGGCCTTCAGAGCAAATCTGAAATGTCTGGCCTCCCCACTGTAGCCAGGGACTCCTCCCTTTCCTGGAGATCCTGCATGGGGGGGCCTGGCCATCAACCAGCAGTGTTCTGGGTGCTGGGCTTGCATGGAGGCTCAGAACCTTGGTGGCCAGCACAGGCTTCATGGTTGGGACAAAACAGGCCTGCATCTGACCCTCAGAATATCAGAAGTCAGTGCCAGCCAGGGGGCCAGGAGGACCACACAGGCGATGCAGCTTCCCAGGAACTGCATAGCGGTTGCCCCTAAGAATGTGATGAGTTGTTCTGAACTGGCAAGATTCTGTTTTCTCCCTTGAGCAGAGAATACACAAGAGCTAAGTTAATTTTAGTAAGAGAACAAGTTCCATCTCTGTGCACTTGAACTGTGGTCACAGGGGCTATTCACTTTAATCCTGTTAGAATTAATTGCATGGCTGAGGGCTAAGATGAGCACCTCTTAAGGAAGGAATCCAAGTTCTGGAGGTTTGCAAGGACTTTGGGCATCAGAAGAGGAATGAGAACAAGGAAAACCCCAGAGATGAGACAGTTCAACTCCTAATCTCTATGTGAGTGAACGAGCTACAGGGAACTTGGGTTCTGCCTCTCCTGGGCCCCAGCAGATGGTGAGGCTCTAGCTGAGGCTGGCTGGATGCCTGTGGAGCCAGGGTGCATTCACCAGGTAAATGCAGAGTGCCCATCACCCAGGGACAGCCACCACTGTCAGTCTGTGGGGCGTGTGGAGCCAATTTAGGGCTGTGGCTAGCAGAGGAAGTGGTACCCGAGAGGACAGTCATCTTTGGGATTCAGTAATCACTACTCAGCCATTATTCATTCTATTCATTATTCACTCATTATTCCCACTGCAACACACAGAGAAGACACATCTTGCTCTGAGAAAATGAAGAATTTAGAAATACATGGTGGAACATGCAACAATAAAGTAGCAAGTGTTTGGTCTTCTGGGAAAAAATAATCACAAACTATTTCCAAACCTTTAAAGACGATCTGAGTGGCCACTCTCTTTACACCATGGGATACCTCTTCACACTCACTGGGATGGCTGAGATCAAACCAAGTGATGCAGAGAAACTGGAGCTGGTGGAGTTATAAAATGGTGTGGCCACGATGGAAAACTGAAGTCCCTCAAAGTTCAACTTTGTTACCATGTGATCCACCAATTACACTCCTGGTGTATACTCAATAAGACAGACCACATGTCTAACCAAAACGTGCTTATGCCTGTTCACAGAAACATTATTCATAATCACCCCAAGGCAGAAACAGCCTAAATGTCCATCAACTGATGAATGGATAAAGAAAATGGCACATAACCGTACAATGAAAGATTAGCACACAAAGAAAGAAGCACTGATGCGTGCTGCATCACGCTGGTGATGGTGGAACCTTGAAAACATGCTAAGTGAAAGAAGCCAGACGAAGAATTGTAGGGTTTCATTTATATGAAACGTCCAAGCTGGACATGGTGGTGCAGGCCTGTATTCCCAGCAATGCCAGAGGCTGAGGCAGGAGGATCGCTAAGTTCAAAGCCAGACTCAGCAACTTAGCAAGACCTTGTCTCAAAATAAAAAATAAAAAGGGTTGAGGATGTGGCTCAGGAGTTAAGTGCCTCTGAGTTCAATCCCTGGTACTATTAAAAAAAAAAAAAAAAAAAAGGAAAAAAAAATGTCCAGTATCAGCAAAACCATAGAGGCAGCGAATAGGTTAGTGGCTGCCAGGGACTGAGGCTGGAGATGGGAAGGGACCCTAATGGAGAGGGGGCTTCCTTTGGGTGATGAAATGCTCTGGGAGAAGACAGTGGTGATGGTGGCACAACTTCATGGGTATACTAAACACTACTGAACTGTGTACCTTAGGATGGCAAATTTTATGGCATCTCAATTACAAAACCCCGTTCCCTTTAAGAACACATTTGTGGACTGGAGTGCTGGCTCAGTGGTTATGGTGCTTGCCTGGCATGCATGAGGACCCAGATTTGAACCCCAGCACCACATGCAGTTAAGTGTCAGAGCAACAAAAGCCACGTGAAAAACTACATAAAATTGATTCTCTCTGTCTCTCTCTCACTGTCCTTCTGTCTTAAAAATAAAAAAGAACACATTTACACTCAAATTTACACGACCCCTCCTCCACAATATTTCATGATTGTGAGTGATAATAGAAACTTCTAAGAAGGATTTTTTTCTTTTCCTCTAGTACCCACAAGAGGAAAAATACTAGACTGTTCCCTAGAGTGACTGGAATGATGTGTAATAAATTATTTTTTATAATGAAAAGGCAAGAAGGGTCCTTGTAGGATAGGGACATCTGTTGAAAGGGAGATTGTCACACAATCATGTTTCTGTCTTAAAGAGGGACTTAAGCAGTGCCTCTGATCTTTTAAACATTCAAAAAGATTACTTTTGAAACTGGTGTTCAAATGCAGAAAGTCGGATTTAAGAAGTTGCAGCTACAAAGCTGGAATTCGTGAAGCCATAGAAGTTAATAAAGACGTCTCACATAATAAAATTAAAGTGTTCCTAACCATTATCAGGGGATTCTTTTGTGACTAAAAGAATTTCTCCTAGCATTCAAATGTGTCTTGGTGGACTACAGAGAGACACAAAATCATTTTACTTATAGACTTTATTTTGTAGGAATGATAGTGCCTTTTGGATCTCACTTCATAGGGATTTTTAAAAATCAAGGAAATATGTATGAATGTGCTTTGTTCTCTCTAAAGAAATGTGCCATATAAATTCAAAGCATTATTATCTTAAATCAATAAACATTTGTGGAAATGACATAAAATCACCTGGTGACTTCTCATTTGAACTCAAATTACTTATACAAAACATTTCTCACTCACTCCATAAAAGGGTTATAGCCGTGTTTCTTTGCAATTGTGTGAGCTGGAAGTGGAATCAACTGGCTTCGGGAAGGGCGCGATGCGCTGTCACTGGGAAGGCCTGTCTGAGCAGTGGAAGCAGAGAGCGATGGTCACACCCACAGAGTCACACCTCGGGCTCAAGCAGGCAGCTCTTTCTCCTTTTTTTAATTCCACATTTCTGCTTGAGAAGCTGTATTGACGATGTTTTAGACAAGCTATGGAGGAATAAGTGCAGTTCAGGCTTCCTCTGAACCCTCCCACTCTCTTTCTCAGAACCTAACGATCGGCCACGTTGCCTTCCAGAAACCATTTAGAGAGGACAGCAGAGTCCGCCTGTCTTTCGCTCTGGCTCTGAGGCCAGCCAGCCAGCCCAGGGCTGAAGGCGCTGGAATTTGCTCTGAGCAATAACCCATCTTCCGCCAAAGGATTCCTTCAGATGTCTGTTTCCTGCGGGAGCCAGGTGTGGACCCTGACCAGGTAAGGGGTGACCCTTTGTCCTTCACCTGCCTCACACAGACGCCACACCTTGCCTCCCAGAGTTACCTTGCACCAGCACATGTGGGCATCTCCACTGGGGCCTCCAGCTGCCCAGTGATGGCCTTGCGGCAGATTTTTCTTCATTGCCCCAGCTGCACCTCCTCCGCACCCCCTAACCTGTATGCTCTGGTTTGCCTTCTTCAGTGAACTAAACTCATCAGACTGTGCCTCTTATACGATGGCAGCATGTGACAATCCTTCAGAAACTGCACCCCCACCACCCTGGCAGGAAATTTCACTCACTCCCCCCGGCTTTCTCAAACACAAGACCATCTACTTTCTCTGGAACCCTTCACAGGACACAACCAAACTCTCCTTGGACAGGCCCCGAAAGCAAATTGACTAAAGGGTTGGTTTGAATATTGCGGACGGCCCATCCACAGCAGTGCAGAAGAACACCTGCGCTGTCCCTGGGCTTCGGGAGTGAGGTACCAGCTCCTGAGGGGCTTCCTCTGAAGGTCGGGAGAGGAGCAGGAGGGAGGTGCCGGCCAGCTGCAGCTGGAGAGGACAAACACAGACTCCTTCACTGGGTCTGGTTTTATTTTGGCCTTGTCAAACTCTGGCTAGGGTTTGTGTTAGTACTGCCAACTCATTCGTTATGCCCATAAAATAATGATGCTAGTGGTAATAGCGACGAACAATAACGACCGCAGCAGACCCCGTTTAGCAGGGCTAAATGTTTAACCTACATTTTTTCATTCAGTCCTCATAAACTTGTAGAGGTTAAGTAACCTCCTTAAACCCGTGCCAGCTGGGAAGTGTTGTCAGAATTCAAACACCATTAAGGACTCTGCTCTTCTGCACGTGGCCTGGGTGCTAAGAAAAAGGCTGTGTTTTCAAATCCCCAGAGGACTGAGCTTTTATTTTTATTTGTTTATTTTTGCAGTATCGAGGATTGAAACCAGGGGCACTCAACCACTGAGCTACATCCTCAGGCTTTTAATTTTTAATTTATTTTTTAATTTTTATCTATTTTTTTAAGAGAGAGAGATAGTGAGAGAGAGCCCAAAAGAATCAATTTCATTGTTTTTTTTCATGTGGCTTTCACTGCTCTGACACTATGTTGTGTACGTGGTGCTGGGATTTGTACCTGTGTCTTTGTGCATGCCAGGCAAGCAAGATACCACTGAGCTACCTGTCCAGCCTTAATTTTTAATTTTGATACAGGGTCTCCTTAAGTTGCCCAGGCTGGCCTTGAACTTGGGATCCTCCTGCCCCAGGGTCCCCTGTTGCTGGGATTACAGGCAAGTGCCAACGTGCCCAGCTCCAGGGCTGAGCTTTTAAAAGGATGTTGCATCAGAGGCCCTGGAGATGAGGAAGTCCCAGAAGGGCTGTCATTTTTAGTGAGGTCCTGAGCACAGAGATAGTAAGGCAATGCACAGACCTCTTCAAGTCAAAAGTGAAGGGAAATGTCCCTTTCTCTCAAATATTAGGAAGAAAATCATAAAATTGGTAAATGGTATCAGTAAAGCAAAGCCTGCCTTTCCAAATCATCTAGTGAGGGCTGCAGCGGTGGCTCAGCAGTTACACACAGTTCCAACCCCAGCACCCCCTACACAACAAAGTGTCAGAGCAACAAAAGCCACGTAAAAACTAAATAAAATTGATTCTCTCTTTTCTCTCTCTCTCAAAGAAAAATTAAAAAAAATAATAAAAAAGAAAAGAAGAAAACCAAATCATCTCATGAAGCAGAGCCTGCTCCCCATCACGGGTCCTGTGTTTAGCAGCCCCTGCTCATCTTTGCAGGGGAGCTGTATCCATGCCTATTTTTATTTTTCTTTAACTGTTGGCCTCAAGTTCTTGAGACACAGATTTTCAAACCATGTAAAATGTGGGTGGAAAAATAATTTCTCCCTTAATTTCTTTTTCTCTATCATCTTGATCCAGGTATTTATGAAGATAGCAAAATAATATCAACCATCAATGAACAGTAAGTTATTTTCTCAGGGCTTGGAACAAATACTGAAGTTTAAAATTCTAAGCAATTGCCCAAGAAAATTTGCAAATTAATGTTAGCAGAGTCCTTAATTTTTTTGTTTTTAAGAAATAGTAGTGAATGAATCCTAAATATATAAATAGTGGAAACTAAAACAGCATGACCCCTCATCAAATTTATTTTAAACAAAATAAAAATATAAGATTTCCACTTGGGAGTTTCCAACAACACCCCCCCCCCCCCCATCTTCTAGGCTCTGGATGCCCACTGTGGTTGGCCACTAACCCCTGGGCTCTAGTTTCCTGGTCAAGGAACAAAACGAGCTGCCTCTTGTGTCCTCTCCCTTCACTCCGCCTCTGCCCCTCAATCTCTCCATGCCAAGCATCCTAATCTCCTTTCAGGCCTTATAACGCTTTACCTTTGTTTAATTGTGAGCAGGTACGGGGAATGGTGTGATGATTAGACCAAACTGCTGTGGATCCAGGCAGAGGGACAGGACTTCCGTTGGCGGGTTGGCCTCCATGTGCACCCACTCCCGGGCTTGTGCATATCCAGCTGCTCAATGGGAAGACCCACAGACCTGCTCTACGGTTTAGGAGTGCCCCAGAAGCCACCCAGAGCTCTTCAATGGCCTGAGTTTCCTCCTATGCCGTCCACCTTGTGACCCTCAAATGTGCACTGCCTAGGTGTGTCTCCAGGTCTTTGCCAGCTGAACCCTCTTCCTAAAAGCCTGCTCTCCCATTTCCCCTCTGTCCTCCCTTCCCGCCTGGCCAGGATCCTGGCCAGCCTTCACCTTCACGGCTGAGATACAGCCACACTCCTGGGCCCCACTTCTCCCCATCACAGTGAAATCCCTTTGACTTCTTGGCCTCCATTCTCTGCCCTCCCTGCCTCCCCTTTCCTTGATCTTGAGGTACGGGAAGCTCCGACAAATTCAAGACTAGACAAAACAGTGTGATGAGAGTTAGTGTGCCTGCTGCCCAAGTTCAATGGTGAGCACCAGCCAGTGGGCTTCCCCAGCTCCACGCCTGCCCACGCTGCGCTCTGAAGCAAACCCAGAGAGAGAGTCAGTTTTATTTAGTTTTTCATGTGGCTTTCGTTGCTCTGACACTCAGTTGTATATGTGGTCCTGGGGTTTGAACCCATATCCTCACGCATGCCAGGCATGCACTGTAACTGCTGAGCCACCCTCCAGCCCCGACCCATCACATTTTAAATGCTCTCTGCAGGGGTATCTGAGGATTTGCTCAGGAGGCAGAGTCCTGGGTGTGGAGTCCTTTTCACCTGGGTCCCCAGAAAAATATTCTCTGAAATCTGTGACTTCAGCTCCTGAAACTTCAGATCCCATAGTGTCCTTGTGTGTGGTGGCACAACTCACCCCTAGACTCCCAGAAGCTGGGGCAGCATCCCCTAACTCCCTGCCATAGAGGATCCTTGCCAGTCCAGGAGCCCCAGCCAGGAGTCCCTTCCATGTGGAACAGAGGGTGCCTCAGGAAAACCAGACTCCTGGGCCTCCTGGATTCTGGCCTTGCCTAGTTGCCTTAAGCGTGGCCAATGCCCAGGCTGGCACACAGCAGCCAAAGCTGCAGATCTGAGACATCACCTGGCATCAGCTTCCCTGCCTAAGCCAAAGCCTGGGAGGGGTTGCCATTTCTGTGCATCACCCTGCCCTTCCCTGCCACCCCTGGGTGGGTCCAGGAGCCGTTCTTCCACTTTCCTTTCTGTCAGGATTGCTTTTATGTAGATCCCTGCTGATCAACGTCCAAAAAGAGTGATGAAAAGATGAAACAACTCAAGATTACTGCAGAGTCCCATTTTTGAAAGTCAGAGGTCTAATGCCTGCTTAACCCCCAATTCATTCCTGAAAATCTTGCAGCTAAGGGAAAAATCAGTTAATGAAAAAATTTTTTTTCCATTAATTTTAATGGGAAATCATCAACTTGAGAAACCCAAACAACTCCCACAGGTGGCAAACAGTATCAATTGAACAACAAAAGTAACGCTGTTCAAGTAATGAGCAATAACATGAAGACAAGTAAACCTGCTGACACATCTAATGCGGGAAGGGTATTCTGAACTCAGAAGGAGCAAGTGTAGCTGATGCAAGAGGGCTGGGAGGGAGGCATTCTTTGGAAGGTTGGTTCTTCTTTTTCCATGTTTCCATTATCAATTTTCCAATCCTTGGATTCATAATTATAATTATTTTGCCCTCAAACTGCACTTCCAATTATATACCAGTTAACATTGCTAGGGGGGCTGGAGCAGTGGCTCAGTGGTTTCGGCACTTGCCTGGCAAGCACGAGGACCTGGGTTCAAACCCCAGCACCACGTACACAACTAAATGTTGGAGCAACTGAGGCCATGTGAAAAACTCTATAAAATTGTTCTTCTCTGTCTCTCTCACTGTCTATCTTAAAAAAAAAAATTGCTAGGGGAAAATAAAGGCCAAGCACAGGACTGCCTGGCAACATGGGACCAGAGCCAAAGCAACCAACCAAGTTGTAGAAGGCACAGGCCCCTCCATGGCTCCTGCCTGGTTCACACCCAAGGCAAACTGGGTGCAGGCAAGCATGGAGTGCAGTTCGCACCTGTTCCATGCGCTGTTCTTTGACCAGACATGGTCACGTTGAATAAATTGCCAAGCATATTTCTGTCAAAATATCACTGCTTATAGCATAATTAGTGTGGTTTTTGATAAAAGGTTATTGTACTGAAAACAAACAAAAAGCGATTGTCCACAGGTGGTTCAGGAGCCATGTGCTGAAAAGTTAATTTGACAGTTATCATGGGAGAGAGGTCTGCAGGATGCTGGTCCTTCTCCCAGCCTTTTCTTCTCCTGTCAATCTCAATTTCTTCTCAGGCAAGCACGTGCCTCTGGTCCATAAGTAAGATTAGGTTCTCAGAAAGCCCATAGGGAACCATCCACTGACAATGTAAAAATGATGCCAAGATAAGCCAGGTGTGGTGACGCACACCTGTAATCTCAGGGGCTTGGGAGGCTGAGGCAGGAGGATTGCAAATTCAAAGCCAGCCTCAGCAACTTGGTGAGAGCCTGCCCTGAAATAAAAAGGGCTGAGGATGTGGCTTAGTGGTTAAGCACGTCTGGGTTCAAGCCCTGGTACCAAATACTACTACTAATAATAGTAATACTACTAACATAATACCTGCTTCTTAGGGGGACAAGTTAATAGTTTCTAAAGTTATTGATGCATACGACATGGATGAATTTCAAAAATTTGTTGCAGAGTGAAGAATCCAGATATGACAGAATACTTATGTCATTTGTATGAAATATAGAACCAGCAAAAGAACCCAAGGAGAAATAGATGCAATGTGATTCCTGATGGCGAGGAATGGGGCTGACAAGAAAGAGGCATGGAGGGGTTTTCTGGGATGGACGACATCTTCCACATCTTGTTCTGGGTGCTGGTTACACAAGTATATGTAACTGTCAAAATCCACCAAGCTCGACATCCAAGATCTATGCATGTTATTGCATGTTTAAAAAGCTTAAAATATGTAAACACAATTCAAGAGTCTCTTACATTGCTATTGAACATGTCTCTGAATAAACTTTATGGATGTGGGGTTTGTGAGGTCTGGCGGGCTTGAATTCCAGTCCCACAATTCCCAGTTGTAGGACCTCGGGGAGTCTGTGAAGTTTTCTAGCCTAGTTTTCTTACCCATCACGCAGCACTGAAATCAGCACATAGCTCAAAGGGCCTCGCGGCTCGGAGGAGGCGACGGCCAGTACTGTGTTCCTCCTCTTCACTGAGCTTAAGGACACTCTCTGAAGTCCCCACACATCTTGCTGCCACCGTTCACATCTCCCTCAGAGGCTGCCGCCCTCCCTGCGTGCCTGGCCTTGGTTCCACCCTTCCTGGTACAGAGGCCTTGGTAGCTGCGTCTGCCTAGAGTGCAGGCTCTGCCAACTCCTGTGCACAGAGCCCTCCTCCTGGCACCCAGGCGTTACCTGGCTTCTTCCTCACCCATGCTCACCTGGGATTCCGAGGGCTCCAGCGCATGCCTGGCCTTGCCTCTGTCCACAGAAGCCTCTGGACCGCAAGAGACTCCTTTCCTTTGTTTCCAAGTCTTGAGGGGCCAAGGGCTTTTTCTTGAGCCTCCTCCAGCCTGCAGTGACTCCTTCCTTCCGGCTGATTTAATTCTACTTGGTTCAGCATATGTAAATCTTTTTGTGGTAGTTGTTTCTGACAAGTGTCATCTTCACATGATTAAATAAATGGTTCAAGAATGAAAGGATGTTTTTATTAAGGGAGAGGGACAGTGACAGAGTGAGAGACAGAGAGAGAGAGAGAGAGAGAGAAGCAATTTTTATTTAGTTTCTCGTGTGGCTTTCCTTGCTCTGAGACTCCGTTGTGTACGTGGGTGCTGGGGTTTGAACCCGTGTATTTGCGCGTGCCGGGCAAGCGCTGTAACTGCTGAGCCACCGCTCCAGCCCAAGAATGAAAGGATTTTAGGCATGTTTGTATTCCACTCATTGTCAAGCACTTGGGAATTCCTCAACAAGCGTTTGGTGAATGTCTTATCGCTGGCACAATGTCAAAGTCCTTTCACACGGACAACTGCAAAGTTTTGTGATGCTAAGAGCAGTTTTGACTGTCTGCTTGTGATAGATGAGAGCAAGAAGTCCAGAAAGAGAGGGGTTTTACAGAGCCGCACCACTAGCACGGGCCCGAGGCCAGGCTTTCTGCCTGTAACCTCTCTGTTCATCGTGGTGTGAATGAGCCAGGACACTGCCTGGTGTTCAGTGGAATCTCAGAGCACGGAAGGTAGGTAGCACTCTGAGTTAATGGCAACCTACTGGTTACCATCATGAAAAAAGAGCATGGTTACTGTTTTAGTCTGTTTGTGCTCCTATAACAAATTACCACACACTGGGAAATTTATAAGAATAGAAATTAATTTCTGGAGGCTGGCAAGTTAAGATCAAGTTTTTTTTTTTTGGGTCTTTTTTTGGCTCTGGGGATTTTTACCAGGAGCTCTTTACCACTGAGCAACAACTTCAGCTCCTTTTATTTATTTATTTTTAAATTTGAGACAGAGTCTCATTAAATTGTGCAGGTTGGCCTCAGACTTGAGATCCTCCTATCTCAGCCTCCTGAGTTGCTGGGATTACAGATGTGTGCCATTACACCCAGCATAAAGCCTCTTTTAAAAGGACCTTAAACCTGTTTACAAGGGAGCCCTTGTGTCCTAGTCACCTTTTAACACTATTACATGGGCAGCAACTTTTTTTTTTTTGTTAGAGAGGGACAGTGAGAGAGAGAGAAAGAGAATCCATTTTATTTAGTTTTTCATGTGGCTTTCGTTGCTCTGACACTTTGTTGTGTACATGGTGCTGGGGTTCGAACCCGTGTCCTTGAGCATGCCAGGCAAGTGCTGTAACTGCCAAGCCACCACTCCAGCCCCAGCAACATCTGATTTTGAGGGGGGAAACGCAAATCTTGGCAGTTACCAACCACACATGGATTGCTGATAGTGATTAACTTATTAAAATAATTAAAAAATATTTAGGGATGAGGCAATAAGGATGAAAGAACTCTAGGCTAACATACTAATTTTTGGTAAGGAGGCTCAAGAAAGCCTCTTTATGTATTTATTTATTTTAGAGAGAGAAGGGGAGAGTGAGAGAATCGACTTTATTTATTTATTCATCTGGCCTTTGTTTCTCCAACCCTCAGTTGTGTACGTGGTGCTGGGCAGTGCTGAGTCCGGTCCTACAGATGCACCATCAAGTCACACGAACCCAGAGGAACAGCACCTGGACAGACCCAGGGCTGCTTCCTCCAGCCAGGGCCACAGGTGCCAAAGGCTGAGAAGATGCTTAGTGTCCGGGGAGGTGCTGCTAAGTCTCAGCTATTGCTTGAGGTTTTTCTACCTGCACATCTTTCTTTGGCTTTGTTTCCTCGGGGCAAGGCGAGCAATCCTCGCACTAGTGCGTTTTCTAGGGTAGCAGAAACAAGGCCCCACCATGGCACAGGAAGCCATGTTCCCGGGCTTTCTATCCAGAAGCAGGGCAAGGGCCTGCTGGCAGCTGGTGGTTCCTGGGCTCCTGCGTTCTCTCTGTGCCTGTGACTACATCTAACTCTCCCCCTTTCCTAAGTAAGCCAGTCATACTGCATTCGGGGTCCAGCTTACTCCAGCCAAAGCGGCCTCATCTTAACTAACTCTATCTGCCAACGGCCCTGCTTCCAAATATGGTCCCATACTGAGGTACTGGGGTTGGTTAGGATTTCGACATGTAAACCGTGGGGAGACATAATTCAGCTTATAACAGCGTTCCTCAAACTTCAGTCATTTTTATTGTGGTTTTGTTTTGTTTGAGGTGAAGTCCTGCCACATTGCCCAGGCTGGCCTTGAACTCCTGGGCTCAAGCAATCCTCTTGCCTCAGCCTCCCACGAAGCTGAGACTCCTGGTGCGCACCACCTCCCCCGGCCCAGTCATTTTAAAAACTGCCCATTTCCCTCTTGCACAAGATCCCATTTTTACTATTATTTATTTTTAGCCTTTACTTCCCCCAATACCATAATACTCTATACCACATACAGAAAACCAGTATTACAAGGTGTAAGGAAATCAGCGGTAAACGATATATAAAACATAGAAATAAAAACATAAATCAACTAACTGTAACTGAAACAAATAAAATGTTATGATCAACATAAACGTTGAAATGTCTGTCGTGTACTACCCCAAATCACTCTCTTATCCCCTGCGGCTGAGAGCAGCCTTTGGAAAAACACTCACTGTGTTTCTGGAAGTTAGGAAAAGCCAAGAAGGCACTCACTCAGCGCGAGAGCATCACAGCCTTGACACAGCGGCAACAGAGAAAGGCCACGGTGTGCTGGGCTCGGGAGGGCACGATGCGGTCTGAATACTCTGTGCTGACACAGTACCACTGACCAGGGGATCAGAGAGTGACTGCACACACCACGTTTCATAGGGAACAATGGGGCCCAGAGAGGCGAAGGCCAGCCCAGGGCCGAGGCTGGAACCCAGTCCCTGACTTCCCGTCTGGTCTCACTTCCTACTCCCTCGCTATTCTCCTGGGGCTGGAGAGAATTCTATGTGGTTTGTTTGTTCTTTCTTTCTTTTTCTTAAGAGAGAATCCATTTTATTTAGTTTTTTCATGTGGCCTTCGTTGCTCTGACTCTTTGTTGTGTACGTGGTGCTGGGGTTCGAACGCACGTCCTTGTGCATGCCAGGCAAGTGCCGTAACTGCTGAGCCACCGCTCCGGCCCCTCTGGGTTGTTTCTTTGTTGATTGGTAGCTTCTATTTTTTTTTTTTTAAACATACAGTAGTTGCACATGATTAAAATTCATACAGTGCTAACATCTGCTGTGACGAATGTTCTTCCTGGATTTTTATAACATCTGAAACCCTGTCCGTATAGGCAACCGTGCCACCATATCCTGTGACCTTGTAGAGACCTGAATGTGGAACGGATGGCAGCTTCAACATAGGTCGCCACTCAATCCACCAAGATACGCTCATTTGAGCTTTGCGGCCAGTGGGTCAGCAGGTGATTTGGTTGCTGCGTGAACATTACAACATGTGCTGACCTCTGTGGTACAGCCCTTCACACAGCCAGGCTACATGGCATCGTCGACTGGCCCAGGATTCTGCCCTTACGATGGTAGGTACTGGTGTATCTAACAGGCTGTTGACACCAGCGAAACCACAAACATGAGTAACAGGGTTGCCCCGAGATGTTACGAGGGCTGCTGTGTTAGAGAGCAGCAGGATTTTTCAGCTCCATTTACGATGGGACCTCTGTTGAGCTACGTAATGTGGTGCAGGATTGTATCTGAAACAGATTTCACCAGAATTATGTAACTCGTGGGAGGCCCGCTCAATTTCCACTGATTCAGTGTTTCTACCCTGTACCCTGGTAGCTCTTTTTCTTTCCTTTCCTTTTTCTCTTTTGAATAGATTTTAGCCTTTTCATATTTCTGGGTTAAGAACGCAGTGGAAATAAAGTGGGCAGCTCCAACCACTAACACTGGCTTGCAAAGGGGATTCTAGTTGGCACATACTAGGTGATCAAAAAATCTTCTTAGAAGAATTAGGAAGGGAAAGATGATGGGTAACACTTATTTAGCATCTGCTATTTGACATGCACTTAAAAATGCAACGTCATAAAGCAAGTTTTTCCCCCCTTGCTCACAATTGAACCCAGAGCTCCTCTCATGCCAAGCAAGTGCTCTATCACTGAGCTGCATCTCCAGCTAAGCGGGTGCTTTCATTTTCAGATCATAGAGAGGTACCCAGAGGTAAGAGGGCTTGCGAAGCGTGCCTAAGTCCTGGCTTGTCTGATTCCAAGGCCCATGCGCTCTTGCTGGTGCTTCTGTTGGTGTGAGGAATGTGGCAGGTCAGTCCTGGAACCGTTCCCATTTGAGGAAACACAAGCATCTCGCAGACAAGGTTCTGTCTTCAATTCTGGTTCTCCAGAATGGCTGGCTGGCGATTCTTACGCACTGAGTGCACGAGATCACCAGGTGAGAGAGAGGTGAGCGGCAGAGGACAGAGCACCAGGGCTGGAGGGCATTCTGAAGGTGTGAAAGCTCACCTTGGGGCACATGACATTCAAATAAGAGCTAAGAGAAAGATGTTGAGGAAGGAGGGCTGACGGCCTGAAGATGAGCATCTAGAGGACTCTGTGATGACTGGTGATGTTTGAGCAAACTCCAGGAAGAAGAGAGGAAGCCAGAGCGTGTGCGCACCTGAGAGAGAGACAGGGAGAGGGAGCGAGGGAGGGAGACGGCACCAACACTGGCGTTCATCTTGTGTCTGTTTCCGGGCTATTGAACTTTACGAGGTTAGATTTCCCAGGCCTTTATTCTGAAGCCTGGCATTTCTCCCAAAAGCACCAGTTCTGCCTAATGAGGGCAACTCCAGTGAATCCACAGGAAAGGACGGTGATATTTTAATTTTATCCATTCTGAAACACAACTGTATGCCATGAATGTGCCTGTAGTTCTGCATCCTAAATGTATCAATGTCTCATTTTATGGAATAAAATGTGTTCTGTCCAAATTGGCTGTGAAGTGAATAAATATTATTTTTCCACTGAATTCAGCTATAACATGACTGGAAATCTTTCCATAGGGACTGGGGGCGGGTGGAGGGACTAATGAAGAAACCTCCTGCCGGAAAGAAACGGCCACAGAGCTGACCATGAGCAGCTCCTCAAGTGCGGAGGTGACGCCACGCTTCCTGGAACGGATTTGTGTTGCCTTCTTCCAAATACCCCACTGTGAGGTTCACCCTGATTTCTTCCCACTTTTCTGTGTGGGGCTATTCAGCCCAGCAGAGCTGCACATAATAGTTCACTTTACCTGAGGTCCATTTGGCATAAGACTGAACACGCCTTAGGTTCAAGGGTGTTGCTTGCATAAACTCTGTCATTTCCTAATTCATCAGTTAGTACCTTTACAATTATGCATATCAAGTTTCCTGGACTGGGAAGTGATACTGAACTATAATTAGCACATGGGGTTCATGGCCACATGTACTTGGGTTTCAGACCCAGATCTGCCATTTAGCAGCTACGGGAGCTTCGATCTATTAAAACCTCTGGTTTCTGTTTCCATGTTTATATGATGAAGATAATAATACAAAGCTCAAGGGATTACAGAAAGGATTGGATTAAATGATATATACACACATACACAAACCTTGTGTTTGTTTCATGCCTTGTGTTGAATATTTAGAAATTCAGACAGGTCAGTACATGAGGCCTTGAATTTAACCCCTGAACTAAAAAAAGAAAAAATTAAATAAATGGGTAGTAACTGTTGTGGAGATAATAACAACAATATAAATACAGAATCTTGTCCTAGTAGATTACCCTTTTTATTCATTCATCACACAATGCAAATGAGACAAGATGAAAAGAATCCCTAAATGTTTTGCCACAGAAATCTATTTACCAATCAAACAATCCATCCGTCCATCTATTATTTTTTGGCACTGGGGACTGAACCCAGGAGCACTTTACCACTGATTCCTTTTTATTTTTTCATTTTGAGACAGGGTCTTGTTAAATTGCTTGGTGCCTTGCTAAGTTGCTGGGATTACAGGTGTGCACTACCATACCCAGCTGGTTCACTTCTTTTGATCAGAATTTTGTTCCCTGGCTATGCCACATTTGAAGGAAGTGTATTCATTAGTTGCTTTTGTGTAATTAACCACTTCAAACTCAGTGGCTTAAATTAATGCCACTTATTATTGCCAGTAAGTGTAAGATCTGCTGGGCAGCTCATCTGGTCTTGGCTGAGTTGATATGAGCATCTGGTATTTGCTGGACGTTGGGTATTGGCTCTGGGGTTTTGGTTGGGGCTCCCTCATGCACAGAGAAATTGGTTGGCCTTGAATTATCTCTTTTTCTCTCCATATCTGCTAGCAAGAGGGCCTAGGACTTACTTTCAAGGCCTGGAGAGTTCCAAGCAAGTGGGGAAGTGCTCAAAGCTTGAAACTGGCACAAGATCACTTTCACCAGTCTACTGATCAAGGCAGGTAACAAGGCCTCCCTGATTCAGAGTGGAGGAAAGAAAGATTCTATCTTTTCATGGAGGAAAGCTGCACAGGACGTGGATATTGGGAAGAACTGAAAAATGGGTCCATATCTTTTGTACTCGATCTTTCACCAGGAACAAGCTGGGGGGCTATGTGCTCAGCTAAAACTCAAATGGTTTTATCTAATATAGAAAGAAAAGAATGGCTATTTGGGATAATTTATAGATTCTGCCTCAGGAGGAATTATAGTTCCCTATTCATCTTCCCTAAATGCAGGATACACTCTTGGTCTCTTGCCATAAATAACAATATTACCACTCTGACAAAATTTGTATTCTTCTTACCTAGTGTGCATTTTTGGTGCTCCCTTGACTCTAAGAACCCAGCAACTTACTCCATTAAACAAGTCAAGTATAAATTGCTTGTAAACGTTTTGAGGATTTAATAACATAGTATTGGGGATATTCTGCAGTACCAAGCAAGGCCACATATTTATATAAATCTATTTTTAAAAATGCACTTTCATTTTTATATAAATTCTATTATATTAAAAACCAGAATTTTTATGTGCATGTATTTTTTCTCCCTCACATCCAAGTATTATTATTATTATTATTATTATTTTTTTTTTTTTTGGGCTGAGGACCGAACTCAGGGCCTTGTGCATGCTAGGCAAGCGCTCTGCCACTGAGCTAAATCCCCAACCCCTCACATCCAATTATTAAAACAAACAACAACAGCAACAACAACAAACAACAAAAACCTACCAGGCTGTTGTACTCCTGTAATCCTAGTGGCTTCGGAAGGTGAGGCAGGAGGATCACAAGTTCAAAGTCAGCCTCAGCAACTTAGTTAAGGCCGTAAGCAACTTGGTGAGACCCTGTCTGAAAATAAAATATAAAAAGGGCTGGGGATGTGGTTCAGTGGCTAAGCCCCTCTGGGTTTAATCCCTGGTATTAAAAAAGAAAAAAAAAAAAAAGAAAAAGAAGAATGGAAAGAAACAAGCCACCAAACAAACAAACAAAAAACAACTAAACAAACTCTAAACAGTAATTAAACATTGCCTTTCTCTCTTAATCTAGCAGCCCAAATCTGTACTGACAAGGACATCCTGGCATTTTATTATACCCTACTAAGAGCACATGGGAACTGTGGGATTCTTTACTATGGACATGTGTTTTATATTGAAGGAAAAATGCACAATCATGGTTGAATTTTAAATAATTTCCTTATATACTGCTAAAGCAAATGGCATGTCTTAGGGATTAATACAAGCTTCTAGAATTTCTCTTCCTGTTTCTAATAACCGTCCCTAAGCTTCTCCGGTTTTTCAGATCATACTAGTTGGGAGCTGTCGGTGGTGAAGAGTCAGCTGTTGGTCTGCAGGGTGGAGATCAAAGCTATCAAAGTTCACGGTGGTGATCATCTTCATTTATTTATCTGCTTGTCTGTAGTTTTGAGTTGGAGACTGAGCAGACAATGAAGAATGCTATCATCTTACTTTTAGGCAATTTCAGCATGATATGGCTGTCCCTGGAGAGTGTGACCTTTCAGTGCCCCTTTGTGCTGTTCCTGCACTGGGGATTAAGGAGAAGCATCTCCTGGGTGTTTCTCCATGTGCTCAGAGGCAGCAACTGGAAAGCATCTGTTACTTTCTGTTGCAAAGCTTGGCGGAATTTCTCAGCAGGTCTAAATTTCCTATAAACGGGGATGTGACAGTCATCTTGAACTCTGACCTCCCATCTCATTTTTAAAAAGCAGGATGAGAGGACAGTGTTGAGGGGGATGATATGAAAACAGCATTAGGGATCACATGGATTCCAAAGACCTAAGGTGACAGCATAAGGTGTATTCTGTAACCTGAGCTGAAATGCTGACACTGGGTGTTCTAGGGGCATTGGGTTGGCCTCCACTTTGATCAGTGGTTACAATACTGCTGCCATTTTCCTGTGCGGGTCCCATGAGAAAGAGTTTTAAAATTCAGGAATGTTCCTTTTGAAAAATTCTCTTACGCTGGTTGCTGTGACACATGCCTGTAATTCCAGTTACTGGAGGGAGGATCATGAGTTCAAGCCCAGCCTGGGCACCACAGTGAGACCCCCATCTCAAAAATAAGTAAGAGAAAATTCTCTGAAAAGGCATAATAAGTTTTAGATTCCCCATTTGTAGAAAGACATATACATCTTAAATAATTTTTGGCAGTAGAAAGAAGGCTGTAGCTGGTTTAAATCTCCACCCCACAGGGCATTAGAACCAGGAAATGAGTCAACAGGGCTGGTTGTGAAATCTATGTGTTGAGGGGGGCTCCCCAAAATGTAGAGAACATATCTCATCTAAAAAGACCACTGTGAGCCAGATGCAATGGTGCACACCTGTAAACCCGGCTATTTGGGAGGCTGAGGCAGGAGGATTGTAAATTTAAGGCCAGCTCCAGCAATTTAGCAAGAATAAGTCTCAAAACAGGTCAGTGGTGAACACTTGTCTAGCCAGTGCAAAGCCCTGGATTATTCTACAGTTCTGTGCATTGAGTTAAACTTTTTTTTAAAGAGGGGGGCAGAGAGTGAATCAACTTTTTATTTTTTTCATTTGGACCTCATTTCTTTGACATTTAGTTATGTATGTGGTGCTGGGGTTTGAACCCGGGTCCTTGGGCATGCCAGGCAAGCACTCCAACTGCTGAGCCACTACTCCAGGGCCAGAGTTAAGCTATTCTTAAGTAAAACATTTCTATGGGCCAAACTGTTTCTGTGTAGTGTAATGTCTGAGCTCTTAAGTTGAAATTCCACCCTAGTTCAAAAACTCGATGACCAAGGAGTCCTGGTCTGTGCAGGACTGAGGGGTGTCCTGAGACAGGGGACCTTTAGTTTTAAGATAACTCAAAATGTTATCACCAGTGCGCATGGTGGTGAGAGTGAAAAATGCCTACCAGGGGAAGAATGTTCTAGGCTCAAGGAACCAGTCAGCTTCCTGATGGCATCACGGATGTGGAGATATGTATGGCTATGTTGGAAGGTCCCCAGAGGGTGTCAGTCAGCTTTCCATCAATAGAATGAAATAGCTGAGGTGGTAACTTAGAAAAGGTTTATCTGGCTCAGTTTTAGGGGTTCCAGCCCCATTTGTGTAGCCTCCATGGCTTTGGGTCTCTCAAGAGGCAGCGACACATCATGATGGGAGCATGTGACAGAGCAGACTGCTCACTTTGTGGCCAGGAAAAAAAAAAAAAAAAAAAAAAGAGAAAGAGGGCATGACCCCAGTGACCCCAAGACCTCCCAGAGGCCCTGTTTCCTAAAGGTTCACAACCTCCCAACAGCTCCACACCGGGGACATTCCAGATCCAAACGATATTAGAGGCCACACTATTCTTAGTCCCTCGATGGTCTCCAATCCAGGAGATTCCAGATATGATGTAGCTCAAGGAATTATGATTGTGAATACAGCCAGGCCTACGGCACGTGTCCTCTAAGAACAAGTCTAGGACTAGCTTAGGGTGTGCTCAGATGGCTTGAAGTCCCAGTCCATGTACCAGAGTACCAGAGGCCCTGTACAGTAGGCATATTCTGAGTGTCAACCTGAAATAAAATATAGTAGGTCCAGATCCTCTGGTAGGACTTATTGTTCAATTTCAACTGTTGTCAGTGTTAAGTATAAACACTTCTCTTTGCAAAGACAGAGGCTTTAAAAATTACCAGGCCTGAGAACAATTAACACTCTCCACCCCTTATTTTGAAACGGGGTCTATTTTGCCCTGGCTCGTCTTGAATATCTGGGCTCAAGTGGTCCCTCTGCCTCAGCCTCCTGAGTAGTTGGGACCACAGGTGCATGTCAATGTGCCCCCCTAACACCCCGTTTATTTTAGAACCTAGATGTAGCGTTTGTTCAGGGTTTTCCAACTGGCATGTTTCCCCGTGGCTGGTCAAATCTCTGCTTTTTACCCTGTGTATCAAAGACAGCCAAATCATACACCATCTTGACTCAAAGACTGAATTATGCCAATATTATGGTTATAGTATGATCTTGTAGTTAGAAGACAGGCGCCTGTAGTCTTGCAGCTGACAGCACGGTTCTGGTGGGAATCTCATCTTGGCACTCTGCTAACTTTATGTGACTCAGGGCCACCAAACCCTTAAGGGCTAGGGTGAGGGTTTGTTAGATAACTGTGTTAGTCAGCTTTGATTGCTATGATGAACTATCTGAGGTAATGCAAAGGTGGGAATTTATTTTGGCTCATGGTTTCAGAGGTTTGTCTGTGGTACTTGTCCCTGTTGCTTTGGGTTTTTGGCAAGGCTGAACATCATGGCAAGGAGTGTGTGGTGGAGAAGAGCTGCTCTCTTCATGGTGGCGAGGAAGCAGAGGGAGTGGGCAGGCAGACACAGAAGGCCCAGGGACAAAATATACCTTTCAAAGGCACATTCTCAGTGACCCACCATTTCTAACTTGGCCTCACCTCCCAACAGTGCCACCAGGCGGGAATCAAGCCTTCAGCACATGAGCCTTGGAGGGGCATTCCAGATCCAAGCTGTAAAAATAACTACTATGGCCTAGTAGGTACACAGTTCTTTTGGAATAAACGTTTCATTTCTTCCTAATTCCTAAGCCAGTATTCCATGATAAACTTCTGTGTCTGCTTCCTATGTTAGGTCTATGAATATAGTATCAATCCTTCATGAAGACAGAACCCTACCTAAGTCCCACCTCAGCCCAACACTGAGCAAGCCTGCAATTCCTGCAACTCAGGAGGCTGAGGCAGGAGAAACAGGTTCAAGGCCAGCCAGGGCAACTTAGTGAAGGCCTATCTCAAATAAAATTAAAAAGGGATGAGATTGTGGCCAGAGTACCTCTGGGTTCAACCTTCAGGACTGCAAAAACCGAAAGCAAAACAAAACAAAAAGTTCTACCTGCTAACACTGTCTCATTCTTAATTCCATTGTCCCCACATGAACTTTGGAGATACATTCAAACAACAGCAATTCCTATTCTTGGATTAACAAGCAAAGATTGAGGGGCTGGAGCAGGGGCTCAGTGGTTACGGCGCTTGCCCAGCATGCGCAAGTACATGGGTTCAAACCCCACATACACAACTAAGTGTAAGAGCAACGAAAGCCATGTGAAAAACTCAATAAAAATTGATTCTCTCTCTCTCTCTCTCACTGTCCTTCTCTCTTAAAAAA
>PVKS010015185.1:0-46523 GCA_004027875.1 Aplodontia rufa | reverse complement strand
ACTTCATTGTGTACGTGGTGCTAGGGTTTGAACTCGCAAACTCGCAAATGCCAGGCTAGCTCTGTAACTGCTGAGCCACTGCTCCAGCCCCCCAAGATTGAATCATAGCTAACATTTCCACATCTCAAGCAGTATAGTGAAAGGAGAGAGAGAAGGGAAGGAGAAGCCTCAGTTGTCTCTTAAGGGAACTTGTGGAATCTTCCATATAATCTTTCCCTGTATATCACATTGGCCAGAACTTAGTCACACATCTATGTTTACTGGCAAAGGAGACTGGGAAACGAAGTCTTTATTCCTGGCTTCCACATGCTCAGACAAACTGTGGACACTCTAGAAAGGGTAACTAGCACTTTTTGTCCCAATAGATGTGACTGGACCATGGCCACAAAGCAATTAGTGCAGAGCCAGGGCTGAGAAGAATTCAGTTCCCTTAGGTCTCCTGTTGCCTGTGTCTGGTATCTGTGCGTGTGTGTGTGTGTGTATGTGTGTGTGTGTGTGTGTGTCTGGGTCTGGTATCATTTTTACTGTTGCTTCCACTGAACAGCATACATATCTCTACCCTGAGCAGATATCTTTCTGGTGACTTACTAGGTTTTACTAAATTATCATTTTCCTTTCCATGTGTGAGCCTTCCCAGTATCATAGGGGATTCTGGGCATGAGTCCTCCTGCTATACTGCAGAATGCTATACTGCAGAATATTCTCAAGTCACGGTATACGAGAGCTTTGGGCTCAGGATGGTCCCTTGGGCAACTAGAGAGTGCAGAAAAAGCAAAGAGGCAAACAAGAACAGGTTGCAGCTCATAGACACAATCAGGAGAAGCTGCTCTTGGCGGAGACTGAGATGAGACCCTCGAGGGTAAATAAGAGGGTGAAATATGTGAATAATAAAGGAAATTGCACTGCTTGGGCGATCTCTTGTGTAATATACTTTCAGGAGGTGAAAAAATTTATGATTACTATGTTGTTGTACACAGCTCAAGAATAAAGATGGGAGCTTTATCATGGTAACCATGGATTCCAGTTCTTTTCTTTGTGTGCTTTTGTGCACTAGCAAGTAAAATTGAGGCATTAACAGTTGTAGAAAATTAATACTATCTTAATACCCCACTTAATACCATCTCTGAAATTCAAAGGAATAATTTAAAACTAATAAATGTTTAGGCCTTTTACAAGACCATTTTGCATCATAATAAAGAGAATATACATAGAATATTGCTCTATATGGTTCACCTTATTCATTCTGATAATTATTAGTAAATATTTAGTTTAGCTTTGTATACTTTTCTTCAGGAACAAGAAGCGTGGTGCCAGCTCTTGACTCTGGCGTGAGCCTCCTCGGCTGGTTGACTGCTCCCAAGGTGGTAAGGCGAGGGAACCCGGCAGGGCTTGATCAGGGAAGTGGAAGTCCTAGGAGTGTTATGGAGGAAAGAATTCCGCACACAGTGTGGGAGAAGCTGGGGAAGGAAGGGTCTGAAAGGAGGAGTTGGAAGGTCAGAGAAAAAATGCTAATCTGTCCCCCTTGTAGACAATTTGGAAATTGCAGGGGACTCTGAGAAACTGGATATGTGTAGCTGCCAGGAAAGCTGGTTGAGAGTTGTTATTTCCGTGCAACCATTGCTTTGAAGGTCTGTGGCCAATAATCTGGCTGTGGGCTGTGGGCTGCTGCTGGTCAGTACTTTGGGCTGTTGGGGAAAGCAGAATACAGAGCAGAAGAGAATAAAGATATGCTGGAAAAGGCTGACACATCTCTCTCGGTCACCTTAAGAGAATAATGGCTCTTTATACCTGCCTTCCAAATCTTGGACAAATTCCTCTTTCGGCCAACTCTGTCTCAGAACCATAAGGGGGTTCTGGCAAACATAGTTCCAATTAACCAAGTTGATGAAGTACACGTTCCCATAGTCAAATTGCCAAAAAAGGGAAATCAAAGCTTGTACATTTCAACAAATTCTAATGTGAATGAGTCCCTAGCTGACCTGTTCATATATTCACAAGGGCAAAAATGAGAAAACTAATCAATTGCAAAACGAACACAATAATTTGCCTAAGTGTGGAATAGCTGGTGATTTGCCCTTAAAATTCCTAGTACAGATACTTTTGGTCTCTAGCAGCTACAGGGAAAACAATGTCCAGAAGAATTGGTCAAAATATCAAATGCTTTCCTGTATTTGACAGTATATTAAGAACAGAGGGCTCTTATCTGTGGATCAGAGAGCATCCCACACCATTTACAAAGGCGATTTATCCCAGAAACAATCTCACTAATAGCTTCACACTTGCTGCTTATTAATACTCATTACAGATTATTCCCCTTAGCTCCATTATGGTTTAATCTCAGCTGTTTTCTGACACACTGACAATATGGCAGGCCACCAAAGGAAGGCTAGTCACAGATTTCATGTTATACAAAAAATAATTTGGCCTGTGAATTGGATGGATGGATTGGGAAACTGGAGCAGGATCCTATTCTACCCAGAAGATTCTAGGGGGTTGTAGAACCTCAGGTATGGACAGCTTTGTCCTTTTTGGAGTAGAGGCCTCAGAGAACCATTAGGGTGAGAGCTCCAGAGAAGAAGTTTTGTTTTTCAGGGAATTCATGTAGCTTTGGAGAGTATATGGAAGACTTTCGGCCACAACACTGTTTCAGCTCCTTCCTGACTTCCTGGGCTCAGAGTAGGTTGGGAGGCACTCTTCTTCTACAAGCTTCCATTAGCTATGCTCAGGGCCAGTCGAAACTAAGGAGGAGGACCACTCCTTCTCTGCGGTCTCTCCTTCAGCTCTGTTGCTTTTTAGATACTCCCTTCCCTGGTGCTCTATGTCCTCATTAAGCTTTTGGTTGCCCAAGGTCACTCAGTGTTGTTTATTCCTTAGACCAGCTTGGATTGGCCAACACTTTGTACTTCAGACTTTCTACCTTCTCTGCCCCCATATAAATGATATTTTCCAGTGTCCCTCTGAGACCTCCCTTCAGCTAATAGCACAATACTGCTAATGGGTCCAAAAATACTCAGTCAGCAAAAGTCTCTTTAATGGTGGCAGTTGGGTGTGTTTGGTTTCCCAGATTTCTCTGCAGGTTCCAAATTGGGCATTTTGATAGAAGATAATTTGGGCAAGCCTTTGGCAGTTTCCATTGGCCACCTACTCCACCTACATGTAGGGTAAATCACAGACATAAGTGACTGCTTGGTTAATTATTAATGTGATTGATGGCCACAGATTGCTCAAACTTAAAGGTCATAAATGTTTAGCACCTATTAGGTGCTTAATAAATGCTTGTCTCCTGAAGTAATCTTTGAATAGTCTTTGTCTAAGGATTTTACTCTCTAAGTTACAGAGATGGGTGTGCACCTGTATTCCAGGAGAGAGGGAGCAGAAGAGCTGTGGAGGAAGAGGTGATTATGAAGGCCAAGGCTAGGTGTGTGGCCAGACTGGCAGAACCCATAGCAAAGACATCTGAGGCCCTATGCCAGGTTTGTCAGCATACTTTGGCTGTGGCAAGATTTGGAAAACAGGTGAGTCTTTGTTGGGAAAGGATGGAGAAGACCCATGTGCAGACATGCCAGACAAAACAACCACAGAGACCAACTCAGCCAGTGCCCAAAGGGGTTCACACCATTCTCAGGAGCACAACTTTTTCTGGGGGGTCTTGGATTTCTCAAACTCTTTTCCTAGGTCCTTCCTGTCAGGTTCTCATTGCTTCAAGGTTCAGATCCTGCTACTCATGACCTAAGAGGCATGGGGCACTTTGCAGTGATTCCTACTAGTAGGGCATATTTGGAGATTGGCCTGGGCCACTTCATTTTGAATGTCTTCTTGCTTTTTCGCTAATCTTTCCATGGAGGGGAAGGACTAAGTTAGACACTGTAGGGTCAGCTCAGGGTTTCATGCATAGTAGGAAGTAAGAAACGGTGGTTGCAAATGGTCTTTGGTTAATTGATCCCTGATGTAGTAGAGCAGGACACAGGCTTGGAGTGAAGTGGGGTTTTATTGATTCATTAGCTCTAATTTTGGCCCCCACATAACCTCTCTGGTCCTCACTTTCCTCTTTTATAAGGTGGAGGCCTGATGAGCCTGCCTACCTCCCAGGGTCCTTGAGAAGGTCAAATCAGATCATGTTTGTAAAAGTACTCAGTCAACTCTTGGTCAACTTGAACACTGCACAAATGTATCATGTACATGTTCATATCTATAAATAGGTATGTTCATATCTATAAATAGATGGATAATTTATTTTTATTTACTCAACTATCTTCAAATACTTATCCAAAAAGAATTTTCTTTCTCTTTCTTTCTTTTTTATTTTGCTACTAGAGATTGAACGTAAGGGTGCTTAAACCACTAAGCCATATCCCTAGCCCTTTTTTTATATTTTATTTTGAGACAGGGCCTTGCTAAGTTGCTTAGGGTATCACTAAGTTGCTTAGGCTGGCTTTGAACTTGTGATCCTCCTGCCTCAGCCTCCCAAGTTGCTGGGATTACAGGTGTGGGCCATCATGCCCAACCCCCAAAAGAACTTTCTAGTAAGTCTGCTTGGCCAAAAGTTGAGATTCCAAAGTCTCCACATATTCCAGGAAAGGGAGTGGAAATATTCTGCTTAGATGTGTGGGTTTCTTTTTCTTTTTTCTTTTCTTTTCTTTTTTTTTTTTTTTTTTTTTTTTTTTTTTTTTTTTTTTTTTTTTGCTTGTTTTTGGCATCTGCCCAAGGTGGAGCTAGAAAAATGGGAAATTACTATCTTGATTTATATTTCTAAATCCACATTTAAACTCCTTCCACTAAGAATTTTGAAAACTCATCTTGGGAAGTGAATTCTGCTCTCTTGAGCACATTGTCATCTTTAGGACACTATCTTCCAGGACACAGCAGATAGGTCTTTAGTTCATTCTGTACCTATGTGTTGGCACACTGAAGGGATTTTAAATGACAGTGATGGTGAGGGTTGGTACAACTAGGAATCACGATGGACCCACAGAGTTAAACTGTGGAGGGACAAGGTCCACCAAAGCCAGCTCTGACTCTGCTGGTTGAGCTGAGCTAGCTGAGGGCATTGGCTGTGGCTGAGGGAGACCAGGGGAGAGAGATGAGCTTCTGAGTGCAGGACAGAGTGAAACTCAGGATGGAAAATGATGAACCAGTGATAACATCAAGGAAAAGGGAATGACTTTTGATTCCATAACCAGAAAAAGGAATCAACTTCCAAGGTAAAAAAGAATTTACTTGGATATGGATGAATATATTTTGGACTCAATGTTGCTCTCTGTGTCTAGATAGAAGACTTGTTGTTGGTATTATTATTGTGGCAAAATATGCATAGCATAAACATTTACTATTTTAGCCATTTTAAGGTGTGTAGTTGAGCGACATTAAGTACATTCATGCTGTTGTGCAACTGTCACCAGAACTTTTAAATCTTCCCAGAGTGAAACTGTACCCATTAAACAGCACCCGCTATTCCTCATCTCCGTCCCTGGAAACTACACTTCCACTTTCTGCGTCTATGAATTTGACTTCTCCAGGTGCCTCCTGGGAGGGGAATCATTCAGCTTTTGTCTATTTATGACTGATCTTTTTCACTAAGCCTAACGTCTTCAAGGTTCGCCCATGCTGCAACATGCCTCAGAATTGCCTTCCTTTTCAGTTCCGAATGACAATCCCGTTGCATGTACACACCACATTTCATTTTTCCATTTATCCTTTCTCTGGCACTTGCGTGGGTTCTGCCTTCAGCTATTGGAACCGTGCTGCATGGCACGGTGTGAGGGTGCTGCCTGCATCTTGTTTTCACTTCTTCCGGGTGTAAACCCAGAAGTGGAGTTGCTGTGGCGCACAGCAATTGCATAGACTTTGAGGAATTACCGTGCTGTTCTCGACAGTGGCTGCACCACTCTACATTCCTATAAGAAATGAACAAGGATTATAACTTCTCCACATCTTTTTTTAAATTTTTATTTAAATTTTTTTTTAAGAAAGAGGGACAATAATAGAAGGAAAGACAGAATCAGATTTATTTAGTTTTTCATGTGGCTTTTGTTGCTCAGACACTGTTGTGTATGGGTGCTGGGGTTGGAACCCGTGTATTCATGTATGCCAGGCAAGCGTTGTAACCACTGAGCCACCGCTCCAGCCCTTCCACATCTTTTTTTCTTTACTTTCCTTTTCTATTTTTTAAAGAGAGAAAGACAGGGGCTAGAGGGGTGGCTCTGCAGTTTCGGCGCTTGCCTGGCAGGCATGAGTACGCTAGTTTAAACCCCAGCACCACGTACACAGCAAAGTGTCCCAGGAATGAAAGTCACATGAAAAACTATCCCTTTTTTTTCTCTCTCTCTTTCTCTCACTGTTCCCTTTCTTAAAAAAAAAAAAAGAGAGAGAGAGAGAGAGAATAAATTTTTATTGAGTTTTTCACATGGCTTTTGTTGCTCTGACACTTAGTTATGTACATGGGTGCTGGGGTTTGAACCCGTGTACTTGCACATGCTCCGCAAGTGCTGTAACCACTGAGCCACTGCTTCAGTGCACCCCCCATCTTTGACAGGTCTCTTGGATGCATCTTAAATATGACATGGGTTAGAATAGTTGCTGGTTTCCCTGGCAATAATCTTGTTTTTGATGGCACATACATCTTACAGAAGTTTTGCAAATTTACCTTTGCAGGTGATTTGAATATTGAGATTTGTACTGTAATATAGGTGGATTGGGTCGGTCTTGTTTTTGGTGGTTTGTATCTTGTTTTCTTGGTGAGGCCTGAGAATAGTGGGCTAGAAGCCAGCCCTGCTCCCAGAGAAAGAAAGCAATGTATTTGCTAGATTAGCATTTCCAACTTCTTCTTTGTGAACATGATATTTTTCACTCTTCTCCAGACCATTTGTAGCATACCTTAGAGCTAGACAACATAAGCTACTCATGTCCAAGCTTTTCTCTTGCTTGACATGCTCAGAAATCCACTGATTTTAAGCAAAAATAAAAGTACATAAAAATAAAAGAAAATGAAGATGAAGAAGAGGAGGGGGAAGAAAGATGAAGGATGAGGACATTATGGGTTGTCAGTGGTAGAAGTAGGAAGCTTGCCCTTCCGTCGTAGTGGTGGTGATGGGGAGATGGGTGGGCAGAGAAGATTCACCAGCTTCAGTCCTGCTAGTCTCTTTCTGCCTAGGGCAGGTGGGGTTTTTGTAGTAGAGCTGTTGGCTATGTAACAGCTACCTCTTGTGTTTGGGCTTCCTAGCATGGATGTCCACATGTTCAACTTCCTGATATTTAAAGAGCATAAAAATGTAACATGGAACATGTTGATTTTTATGTTTATTTAAAAGATATTTTAGGGCTGGAGCCATGGCTCATCAGTTACGGTGCTTGCCTGGCATGCTCAAGGACCTGGGTTCGAACCCCAGCACCAGGTACACAACGAAGAATCAGAACAATGAAAGTCACATGAAAAACTAAATAAAATTGATTCTCTCTTTCTCTGTCTCTCTGTCTCTCTCTCTCTCTTTAAAAAAATAATTTTGCTTGATTTCTTAATTAAATTCTCTAATGGAATCCTTTACCTCTGCCTCTACAAAGTGCTTTCTGAGCTAGTTATTCCCAGTGCTTCCTGCTTTCTTCTGATGGAACTGTGGAGGTTCTCAGGATTTGTGCCCCTGGTGGCCTTTCCCCAGGCTAGCAGGGAGGGCACCTGCACTAGTCAGGAATCCACGTCTCACCGAGGGAAGGAAGCCAGGCCAGAACATGTACCCACCTGCTTTCAACCCAGGGACAAGCCAACTTCAGACTTGATCATTGGCCTGATTATTAGCTCCATGGCAGCTTAGATAGAGTAGGATAAACTTGGGTTAGTCTGGGCAAAGAGGATCAAATTCCCCATGAGCTCGTGATGAATAAGCCAGGGCTGGCCTTGTTTCACAAGTGTCTTTGCAGCTAGTGACTCCCTTATTTACCATTGTGGTGGTTCCCCTCTCCCACACATATTCTCCAGACAAGTTCTTACCTGACTGGGATGGATGGCAGGGAGGCTGACAGGGAGGGACCCGAGCCAGAAAGCTGCCTCTCGTTCAGCTGGTCCTTAGGAACTTGTCCTGACTTGGTAGAGAGGGACCTGCTTGGCTCTATGGTGTTCAGTGATGCATGTTGGTTCACAGACCTTGGAATTCTATTCAGTTTTGGGCCATCCTTCTACAATTGATTCAAATATTCAATGCTTTTTGGAAAAAGTTTCATTTGAAAATGAGCAACTTTCTTTTATTTTTAAAGTAAAATATATGGGAAGGCAAAAAGCAAAAGCTGCTGTCCCTCTTCCTCATAGCAGATTCCCATTGTTGATGTACATCCCTTCAGGTATAGTCTCTCTCCCTCTCTCTTTCATACTTTAGGAAAGAAAACCCCAAATAGGTGATATTCTACACACACTATGCTTTGTACTTTTGTAACTTAATAGAGAAAAATATCTGTTATAGTAATTGTTTTGTTTTAGAGAAAGAGGTATGGCAGTAAGGACAGTAGTTAGGTACGTATTCACACAAGGTTCTGAAGCTCAGCTCAGCCAGAGTGTAGCTGAGGCTCTCTGGCATAACTGACCCTGGGCTCTGGCTTCCTGGCCGGCACTGTCTGTGCCCTCCCTGGCTCATGCGTTCGTCCACTGCAAGGACTGTGGCATCTTATCAGGTGCCCATGGAGATGCAGACATGGGCTCTGGCAAGGGAGAGTCAGCACGTGGCCAGTTTGGCAGGAAAATGAAAGGACCGGAAGGCCTCCTGGCTCTGATTATCCTGGGTCTGGCAGAAGCACTTCAAGTGCTGCTGGTGTAGCGGCTGCCTCTGCCATTTCTCCTTATAGAAGATCCAACGTCAGCTGCCAGGCTGAACCCCCAACAGTTTATGGTCTGTTTGAGAACCAAACATGCTAACAGGGTCAGAAGGTTAGAATTGTGGTTCTTTAATCCCCATCTGAGGTGCAGAGCATTTTACCACTTTTATTTTGGGGGTGTAGAGGCATGGGGAGTTTTCCGCTCTACATAATGGTTACAAAAGACCTTGAGTATGGGCTAGAGCAGTGGCTCAGTGGTTATGGCATTTGCCCAGCCCGCACGAGTATGCGAGTTCAAACCCCAGCACCATGTATACAACGAGGTCTCGGAGCAACAAAAGCCACATAAAAAACTAAAATAAAAATTATTTCTCTTTCTCTCTCAGTATCTCTCTCTTAAAAAAAAAAAAAAAGATCTCGAGTGTGATTTGAGTGTGATGCATTCCTTTGTGTCACAGATTTGAACAGTTTCTGCCACTGCAGGGGTGAAGTCTCTCGACTAGCACCCTCTCTTCTGAACGGCATCTCTGTGAGGTGCCTTCTTGACCTTCCTATCTTTTGCTCTGACCCTCTCTCAAGGCTCTGATCTGTTAGGCCAACTTTATTTCAAGCAGTTTACCCTGGATTCCCCAGCCTCTCAAAGATGATATGTTCCAAAGTGAGGCTATTATCATTACCTGAAAGTCTGGACCTGTTATTTCACTCATTAGGTCACCCAAGAGAGAAACTGCTCAATCGTTCTTAATGCCTTCCTTTCTTCTAACCATGCTAATTCCTATTGATTCTAAGTCTAAAATGTCTCACTATGGCTGCCTTCATCTCTTCCCCTGCTACTGCCTCTGTCAATACTGTCATTGCCTCCCAATTCCATAAATATTTATTAAATACTGCCATGTACCAGGGACATTCCTGCCATCTGGGGGTTCATAGTTTAATGATCCCATTTAATCTCCAGAAGGATCTTATTAAATTTCAAATATTCTCAGATTGCTTCTCTGCTCAGAAACACTTGTTAGCTTGCTGCTGCTCCGGACTCAGTCGGACTCCTGGGCTGGCCTACGTCTTTTCACTACCTCATTCACCTGCCCTCTACACACCTCTCCCAGGACCTTGGCCTCATCCTCTGCAGTCAATTTCCAGTGCTCTCTGGGTCGTAACCCCTGGGCGTTTCACACCTGCTGATTCCTCAGCTTGGAGCACCATTCTCTCATCAAATTGGGTTAAGGCTCTACTCAAACACTAACTCTTTTTAACTCTTTTTTGGGGAGTTGGGGGAGTGCAGTGGCAGTGGGTATTGAACTCAGAGCCTTGGTATGCTAAGCAGATGCTCCACCACTGAGCTCCACCCCCAGCACAAATGCTAACTCCTTTGTCAAGCCTTCGCCTGTTCTCTGGCTTCTGCCGTCCTCCCACGACATTTTGCTCAGAGCTCCACAGCTATTCGCGTTGCACGGTGCTTTGCTTACGTCTCCCCCCAGTCTCGGCTTCTAGGTTGTCAGGAAGAAGGCAGGGGTGCACCTTCTTCACCCAGACATCCCTGACACACAGGTATATGGTTACGAGACTGACCAAACTCTGGGTTCAATATTGCTTTACCACAAACATAGTTTCTGAGGAAAACTGTCCTAATACCTGAACATATTTGTTGCAAGTAACAGAAATACATCTCTAAGTAGCTGAAGCACAAACCCGATTGCACAACTGGTAAATCTGAGGGGACAGTTGGATTTAGGGGCCAAGACAATGCCATCAGTGTACACCTCTCCATCTCTCATCTCTAGTTTTCTTTCTATGTTGGTTTCGTTTTTTTTCCTTGCTGAAGCCTGGATGCTCTAAGCCCATGTCCCTGTAGTTACAATCTGAAAGAAGACCTTCTTCCTCTCAGCATCTGTACACTAACAGCACAGGTCTGCTTGGAACTGTTTGGTCAGAGGCTCTGACACCACAGTGGACAGGCTGCTGAAGTGTGACCAGGCCTTAGTCACATGTTCAGAGTGATGGAGCGCTGTGAGTAGCTAGCCCTGCAGGAACGACATAACAAGCCCTGGACAGATGAGAGAATCACATGTCCACTCCAGTCACATGCTTTTGTGTTAGGCTAGAGGTTCCTTTAGTTCTTATTAAAATATATTTCATTAAATTTGTTGTTTGTCAGGCTGGAGTGGTGGCTTGGCGGTTACAGCGCTTGCCTGGCATGCAGGAGTACGCGAGTTCGAACCCCAGCACCACGTACACAACGAAATGTCTGAGGAATGAAGGTTACTTGAAAAACTAAATAAAAATTGCTTTTCTCTCTCTCACTGTCCCCTCTTTCTTTAAAAAAAAATTGTTGTTTATCTCTCACATTTTGCTGAAGTTCATGAGGGCCCGTCTTTTTGGATAGAGTAGACTAGAGTGAATACAATAGGTGTCCTAGGACAGTGCTTCCCAAAAGGCAGTGTGCGCAAGAACCAACCTACTAAATGCAGGTTCTCATTTAGCAGGGCTGGGGCAAGGCCTGGGACTTGGCATCTCTCACAAATTTGTATTAACAAGATTCCATAGATTAGGCGGCTTAAGCAACAGGAATTTATTTTCCCTAGTTCTGGGGATGGTAAGCTCAAGATCAAGGTTGGCTTCTGGTGAGAACTCTCTTCCTGGTTGCCCATGGCCCCTTTCTCCCTGTGTCCTCATAGGCTTTGCTTTTCTACAACAGTGAAGAAAGCGTTCTCTGGCAACCCTTCCTCTCCTTACAGAACACCAGTTCTATTGGCGTGGGACTCTCCCTTATGACTTCATTTAACCTTATATGATCTCATTTTACCTCCTTAAAGGACTTATTTCTCTCTCTCTTTTTCCTTTTGCCACAATGTAGACTGAACCTCACACTTGCTAGTTTAGTGCTCTACCACTGAACTATACCCCATCATTCCATTTTTAATTTTATTTTGAAACAGGGTCTTGCTAAATTGCCCAGGCTGTACTTGAACTTGCAATCCTCCTGCCTTAGCCTCCTGAGTTGCAGTGTTACAAGAATGAGCCACTATGCCTGACAAAGGCCCGATTTCTAAATATAGTCACATTAGGTGCTGGGGTTTCAACATATGATTATTTTTTTTGGAGGGGGATGTGGACACATTTCAGCCCACCCCCACATGGCCAGCAGTGCTGAGGCAAGACAGAGGAGGGCCTAGAGCCATGAGGGAGCAAGAACCAGATGGGGCCCAGAACACTACACTGCAGTGGATTCTCTTAGGATACTTAGGGTTTTGTTCCCTAAGTAGGTCCCTGGTAAATATTAAGGCAAAAAGTGTCTCTAATTGGTAATTAGTAGTTGCTCAGCTATTTTCAGCTTAGTATGAAAGATTTACTTATTTATAGTAGCTTTTCTTCCATTTTGAGAAAATACTATTGTGCGGTATTCTCTAAGCACCCCCTATAGCTCCAGCCCTGTTTGGGGGTTGTCTGCGAATGAAACTACTACCCTGTATAGAGGACTGGTGCCCATGGGTTCTCAGTTTTAATTTGCTGGACTTTATATTATGGCATTTAAATGGCAGTCTAGGGAGTAGGGGCAGAAGGGAGACTGCAGGCCTATTGCAGTGCCATGGGGCTCCATTTAACCTGCTCAATTAATTCTTATAGACCTGTTACAGGCTAAATGATGTTCCTCCAACCTCATATGTTGAAGCCCTATCCCTAGCACCTCAAAATGTGGCTGTATTTGGAGAGAAAGTGTTGGATGCGGTGATTAGGTTAAAATGAAGCTGTTGGGGTGGGGCCTTAGCCTAATATGACTGGCAGGCTTTCAAGAAGAGGAAGAAAGAGAGTTATGCCCACTGAGACAAGACTGTGTGACGATAATAAGGCAGCTGTTTGGAAACTGAGGACTGAGGCCTCATGGGAAACCAAACCTTCTGACAGCTTGATATTGGACCTCCAGCCTCCAGAATTGTAAGAAAATGCATTTCTGCTGTTTAAGCCATCCAGTCTTTGGTATTTTATAATCTCAGCCCTAGCAGATTAATTCAAGACCTACACAGCTAGATTTCCACTGCACGTGGTATTAATTTACACTCAAATGTTAGTCCTGGCACTGAGACTAACTTGTATGAACAAGACAGAGTCCCTGCACTCATCTGGTGTTAGAGACAGACCCACGAGAGCCCAGGGCAGCAGAGAGGGTCTAGAGGTCATAGAGTCTGGCAGATGCTGGAAACTGCAAATTCAGCAGCCCAGCCCTGTGGATGGTCATGCTTAACAGAGGGCATGGCTAATGAAGAGGCGGAAGGGCCACCAGGGCCAGGTAATGTCAGGACCTGGAGGCCAAGTTGAAGAGTGATGGTTTTTAGGCATGGTGAAGTAACCCAATTTGCATTTTGAGAATTCACTAATTAAATTATGGAGAGGATTAGAGTGGAGGAGGGGGCTGGGGGCCCACTGAGGAGGCTGCTGCAAACATCCAGTAGGGAGCAATGTAATAACCCCTCCTTCCAGGTGCCTCTTGTGGCCCCTATGAGAAAATGAGGTTCTTTAAAATAGGGGGTGCCTTTGCCTTATGGCTTTGGGGTACAATGAAGAGTCACAGTACACTGAGTTGAATTGTCTCCCTCCTTTACACTGTGCCTGGTAGCAATTTCTGGTGAAATATTTTTTCTATATATATATATATTTCTCCCCTTACCCTGCCCTTGAAACAGTGGCATGAGTTAAGATGCCACTAATAAACCCAACTTAGTTGGTGGTTCAAGAACCTCACGGAGCATCACCTGCTAGACCAGTTCTATGGGAAGAAAACCTCAGAAGCCACCATGTTCCCAGTCATTCAAGTTGGCATGTGGGAAACCTAAGTGCCACCTTGGTGGCTCCCTCCTGCTGATTGTGCCTAGCCCTCCTGCTCACACTTTTGAGTGTTGCCTCCTTCAGCCACTTGGTGGCTCTCCTTGCCCATCTCCATCCTTGCAGAGAACAGATCTAAGCCACTTTGGCCACTCATCTTTTTTCCTTTTTCAATTTCTTTTGTCAGATCACAGTGGTATGAGATGGGTGTTAGCTACTACCCCACAACTTCTCTTCCAGGTTGTAATGTGGGGGTTCTGAAGCTGGGATCTGGAAAAGCTATCTCCGTTTTTCACTAACCTGTACCTGAAATTCAGCATTTCCTTTAATTATGAAGGTAGGCAATAAACTACCATCGTAGTAGCAATGCCTGTGATCTGTTCAGCAGGCTTCCTTCTCACCTGTGTTGGTCTCTGATTCAAATACCTCCTCAAGGCCACCTGTCAAGATCCTGTCCTCCTGCTCCCAGGCACTTTTTGGTGTAAAGTAAAAGCTAAACCTTTAGTTTAAAAAAAAAATAATTGAGGTGAAATTTACATAACATAAAACTAAACTTTCTAAAACGAAGAGTTCTATGGCCTGTAACACATTCACAATATTATGCCACCGTCACCTCTATCTAGTCTCCAAATTTCCTTCATCCCAAAATAAAAACCCACACTCAATAAGCAGTGGCTCCTCACTCAACACTCCCCTAAAGTGTCCCCTAGCTGCCATCTGAGTTCTACCTCTACAGATTTGCATATTCTGAATAGTTCATATATAATATGCGACCTTTTGTGTCTAGCTTCTTTCGCTTACCATGGTGTTTTCCAGGTTCATCCAAGTTGTAGTGTATAGCAGTACTTTAGTCCCTTTTATGGCTGAATAATATTCCACTGTACATGTAGTTCACAATGTGTTTATCTGTTCATCCATGGTGGGGTGGGGTTCTGCCTTTCGGCTTTATGAATAGCTCTGCTATGAACACATATGCAGGGATTTTTTCTTTTTAATTTTTAGCACCCCTTTCAGTTCTTTTGAATGAAAATTCATCTAGGAGCGAATTTTCTGGATTGTATGGCTATTCTACTGTTAACTTTTTGAGGACTGTCAAACTGATTTCCGCCATAGCCAAATTGTTTTATATTCACACCAACATGTAGGAGGGTTCCAGCTTCCCTACATCTTTGTTAATATGTTATCTGAAGTTTTACTTTTTTGGGGGACCAAAATTTTTTCTCATTTATTTTGTGATTATGAAGCAAAAAATAGCCTTTTCAACCCAACTTGTCAAACAAATGTATAAAATATATATAAAGTAAGTCATTTTGGTGCATGGAAATTCTGATTTAATTAATTTAATGAATCAAAAGGATTTAATGCTGTTTTTCCAGTTGGGCACAGTGGTGCATGCCTGTAATCCCTGTAATCCAAGCAATTCAGCCGGCTGAGGCAGATGGGTCACAAGTTGGATGTTAGCCTGGGCAAATTAGTGAGACCCTGTCCCAAATATATATTCCCATATATATGTGTCTGGGGATGTAGCTCAGGGGTAAGGCATCTTGGGCTTAATCCCCAGGGCTGAAAAAAAGCTACTTTTCCAGTTGTTTCACTGACTACAGTTTATGGTAAAGCTTTATTTTTAAAACCCTTCAATATCTCCTTTCATGCCCATTCCTGATTCTCTACGTCCATGCCGTGGCCACCCCTGCAGCATTGCTCTTAACGCTGTTTCATAATTCACTGTCCTTTTGTTAGACTCGCAGTTCCAGGCTGGGGCTGCTTGTAGGCAGAGGTCTTCCTGTACCTGTAGAATCAGTTCTGGTCCCTTAGGTTGGGGTAATATGTGTCTGTTGTGCGAATGAGTACATTGGAGGGTGCGTGGGCTCCCCCTTGTGGTGAGCAGGCATAAGCCTACCTCTCTGTCACCAGCACAACACACTCAACTACTTTACAAGGTTGAACCAATGCCACAAGAGATACCAGATGGGCAAGTATGCGGGGTTCTTTGGAGAAAAGAGTCTCTATAAATTCATGCTTTTTTTATTGAAGAAATAAGGAGGGGCTGGAGTGGTGGCTCAGAGGTTACAGCGCTTGCTTGGCATGTATGAGGACACGGGTTCAAACCCCAGCACCATGTACACAATGAAGTGTCTGAGCAATGAAAGCCACATGAAAATCTAAATAAAATTGATTCTCTCTCTCTTGCTGTCCCTCTTTTTAAAAGGGGGGAAAAAAAGAAACAAGGAACATGATTTTAAATTCTTTTTTTCTTTTTTAGGCGTAATAAAGTGAAAAATGTGGATCATGGAGATGACATTTGGTGGTATCTGAATGAATCATCATGCAATAAATGTTAAGACTTCTGGGTAAACTGTGCCTCTGTGCTGTGTGCATAGTGATGGGATGGCGTGTGCCCTGTGTGAATAAGCACTTCTTTCATTTATACAGTCTCTTGCTACAGAATTGGAGGAGCACATGAGTCCTTCCTCCTGCTGCCAACTAAAGGTTATGTGCCCACGGCCACTTACCAAAAGGTGCCAAACAGGTGCAGGGCACCATCAAAGCAAAGATAAATAAAACCTACTATGGACTTCACAGTGGAGTCCACGTACTATGAAGCCACAGCCCGGCATTGTTTTGGGAGAACGAAGTCTAAATGGCAAGGAATGTAAAATTTGTTCCCAGGCAGACATGAAAGATCTGGAAGGCACTGATATATGCTCTTTATTTGGTTTTCTTTGGTCAGTTGGGTCCCATCCTCAGACAAAGAGCTAAATATTTTTCAGATGCGTTGGCAGCTTTAGGGCTCTGATAAACTGGTTTTTCCAGTAGCAATAGAAAGGCAGTAGATTAGGTCAGAAGGAAGCATTTGACGATGGGCTTTTCTCAGCTGTAGTTATTTCACTTCTAAAGCAACCAATAAGAGAGAGGGGCCTTCTGCATGTGAGCCGGACATGCAAGGTGCAATGGAAGACCTGGTTTGAGTCTCAGATCTGCTCCGCAGGCATGTTCCAGCCAGCAAGTCTCAACCCTGGGTTGCTCATCTGGGTCTGTCCTTCCTCTTCACCCCTTGGGAAACTTAACTAACTAGATCTAAAGGAATTTCAGTCTATAAGACCATAGGCTTATTAATACCACAGAGCCCAAATGTTCATCTTTTCTGAATTGGTAAAACGTTGTTGTTGTTGTGTGAATGTCAACTTTGAGGCTTGGTGGTTGCTTCTGAAAACCCAAGTCTGAACATCTTTCCCCTTCCCCCAGTGCTGGGAATTGAACTCAGGGCCTTGTGCATGCCAAGGACAGTGCTCTACCACTGGGCCACTCTCCTCCCACACCTGTAGTAACCATATGTGTGTCTGTGTAACTTCAGCGGCTGGGGTTCCCTCCCCGACAGAGATCTATCTGCTTAAACTTGACCCGATCCAGATATGGCCCATTCCCTTCCCTGACACCTGTGAGTTCTTTGGCTACTTCCTTGTTCTTCTCAAGGCCGCCTCACCCTGTGCTCACATGCTGTTGTCGACCTTGCATCAACCCTGACCCAGAGCTCAGCTCCCCTGAGGTGCCCTGAGGCTCCCCTCACACATGCGTGCGCAGTGGAGCAAGACTTGGTGGGGTGGAGGTGGGGCCGCCCCGGCAAGCTCACACACTGAGGAGCAGGGGCTTTTTCTCAACGGGATTTCTCTCTCTTCCTTCCATCCTCACCATCTTCCTTTTTTTAAGCAGCAATAAAGTGCAAACCCTGTTTGTGATCTGTCCACACCATTCTGTCCACACACGTCTCAGCTTTTTACCAAATATTTTCCATCAGAAACAGACTTCCCTTCCCAGGAGGAATTCTGCTGAATGACTTTTCTCCAGCTCAGCACCCTTGCTTTGGGAACCCACCCAAGCCTTAGGGGCTCAGTGCTGGGAGGCTAATTCCAGGGTAACTTCAATAAAACCTGCCAGGATTTGTGGAGCTTGGATGTCTGTTTTCACACCCATGACCTATATTTGGTTCTTTCAATAAAATGCTAAAGCAGGTGTCTTTCCAGCATTACAGTTTATTACTTAAGCCTTCTCATACTCTGCGGGTTCCTGCTGTGGAAATGACCATCAGGCGGGGAGTGCCTACGGATGACCACTAGAGGGCACACAATTTCCAGCTCACAAGGTCCTTTCTACAGCCAATTCCTGGGGTTTTACTGCGTAAAAAGAAAAGTTTTTGTTTGTTGGTTTGTTTTCTCTCAGAAACAGGAATAAATCACTTGAAATTCCCTGGCTGCTGCTAAGATGTTTCTATAACATTCCTCTGCGAAATGCTGGCTGTAAGAAGCAGACTTTCTGGTGGGAGGAGGAAGGACTGTGTTCTTAGTTCTCATGTCTCCTCCCACCAAGGGGAAGAGCGAAGAGCTGCAGAAGGCCGCGCAGATGAGTTTTATTCTTTGTAAGATCACCAAAGAGAATATACTTGTTTGCTACACATGTCTGCTCGTGTCTCAGGGTGCAGCGGAAGCAATGTACTTTGGAATTACACACACGGGGGTTTACATCCCATACCCAGGCTTCCTGCCAACATGGTGAATTAGCATGGGCTGCTGGCACCTTCTCCTAAGTCAACCTGGAGAAACTCCAGCATGAACCTGGTGGGGAGAATGAGGGAGACCAAGCGACATGGGCTGTGTCCCATGGGGAGGGCTCCTCAGAAAACCCCTGGGGCTCTGATCTCAGAGCCAGGGTATAGAGACAGCGATGGCATTGAGAAGTTGAGAAGGGAAAGTAAACACAGTATGGGTCAAAAGCTAGGAGCAACCAGCATAAAGTCTACATTAGAACGCCTAACTTGCCAGCAGGCAAAAATTCAACGGGAAGTGGAAGTAAAACAAAACAAACAAACAAATAAAAAAAGCAATGAAAAATCCTGTACAATGAATGAAATGTCTGAAGTAAGTCCTCATAAAACAGAAATTAACTATTGCTCAGCTTCAACACTTAACTAGTGCCATGATGTTGGACAGGATGCATAAACTCTGAGTTTCAGCTTCCTCATCTGTAAAATGGGCACTATTTCTATGGCCATGAGTTAACTGGGAAGATTTTGTATTGTAGTTTACATACAAGATTCCTCCTGTGCCTGGCTCATGGCAGATAGTCAACCTTTTATTTCTTGTCTCTTTTTTCCCTTTTTACTATGTTTAGTGTCTACAGACTTATTCACTCAAAAATATTTCCTGAATACCTGTATTAGTTAGGTTATGTGCAGCTGCAAGAAGCAGAAAATGACATAAATAAACAATCAGGAAAACAATATCTCTGTAGTGAGCTATCATCACCATATAGGTAATGGCATTATTATACAGGTAATATAATGAAAAGGTGTCTCATCACAAGAAGACCCAGGAGGGGCAGAGGCAGAGCTGGTTAGTGCAGAATCTTCCAACTCATTAAGTCAGGTTGTCTCCATACTTCAGCTCTGCCTTCCTCAGCAGGTGAATATTTGTCCTTGCACCATTGTCACGACTGTGGGATGGCTGCCATTCTATTCCCTTAGGGACATGCATGGGTTCTTTCCTCTCCTTTGACTCATTAGAATTCTCCTGGAACTATCCCAAAAGTCACCCCAGCAGCCATTCCCTCAATGTCTCATTTAGGGGATGGGTTGTGTTACCCATCCCAGAATTGGTCCTGGAAAGGAGAATGGGTTTCCATGACTGGAGGAGAAGAAGCCCAATTTACCCCAAGATGCTTGTCCCTTAGTCTTCTGGAGTGGTTAATACCAGAGAAAAATCAGGGTCCAGTTGGTGAAGGAAAAGGGAAGAGAGGGCTGCGGGAAAGGCAGCCAAGAGTACTTTCTAGCTGCTGCTGTTGGTGTGGGGCTTAGAGTTGCTAATGAGCCAGATGCCACTCCTGGGAGCTCGTAGTGTGGGAGGTCACAGACAAGCAGAACAGGAACAATGCAGTCATGTGTATGTGCTGTACAGAAAGAACTGAAGGACAGTAACTCAGAGTTGGTGGCTGGGGTGACTGAGTGGAAGAGGTGCTGTTTGGATGGATAAAGTTGGAGTTTCCCAGATGCTTGGGGGTAGGAGTAGCATACAAGCATGAATGAAGCCAGGATTAAGTGCGATCACATTTTCAGGAAACTGAAAAAGAAGTTCACCATTCGAGAGGAGCCTTTGCTTGTAGGAGGCCAGCAGGAACCCATCACGAAGGCCTTGGAGACCATGTTGGAGTTCCAATGCGCCAGCAATGGGTCAGGAACACTTAGAGTAACATTCTTTAAAGTGTTGGGGTACAGTGCTTTATAACCAACATCTAAAAAAATTAAAGGCAACTTCTTAAGTGGTGACTGCCATGTTCAAGGCACTGTTCTGAGAGTTTTATAATTCAGCTTTATGTACTCAAGTTATTAGGTACTCACTGATCCTCAGAGGTTACCCAAGGTCTGCTATGGGTTGAATTGTGTCCCCTAAAAATGATATGCTGAAATCCTGACCCTTAGTCCCTCAGAATGTAATCTTCTTTGGAAGTAGGGTTTTGCTGATGCACTTAGTTGAGGGGCTATTACGTCAGTATGTCTGGTGTCCTCATAAGGAGGAGTCCCTGTGAAGGCAGACATGCAGGAAGAAGGTCATGAGAAGGTGTAGGCAGAGATCACACTGAGACTTCTAAAGCAAAGGACCATCAAGAGTGCCTAGAATAAACACCCAGCAAATATGTAATGAATATTTGGTGAATGAATCATGAGGGACTTCCAGTGAAGCATGTGAATGGAATATAGCTAGACGGTTATTTTTAACATCCTTGCTCTGTCCCCAGCTGACTGCAGCAACAGACTTCTCCCCAGAGACCCCAACTACACATCTCCACTATGTCCCTCCACCTCCGTGACGCTACAGGTCCATGTCCACCTCTCCTGTTCATTATTGACTAGAAGAAAATATGCGGTGGCAAGGTGCGTGGCCTTTGCCGAATCGTGTGCCCTCCAACAGCAAGCTGCAGGCCCAAGTCAGCTGCAGGAACACAGGGCTGCAGGCCCAAGTCAGCTGCAGGGACACAGGGCTGCAGGCCCAAGTCAGCTGCAGGGACACAGGGCTGCAGGCCCTGTTCTGCAGCTAGGGATTATAGAAGCACATACATCCTGTCTCCTAAGATCGTGGTTCTGTCTCAGAGTGACTGATGGAATTAAACGTGGTCTAGACTAATGGGAGATCCAGCAGGGGTTTATGGTCTTGTATAAAGAAATGTAAATTCTGATCTCATTCAAGCCATTCCCAGGTTACTACTGATTTTTTTTTTCTTTCTTTCTAGGTGTCAGAATTAATTCAACCCTCTGTTTTAGGAAGCTGATTCAATCCTTGGCAGGCCCCTGGCGGAGCCAGGCTGGAAGCCATTAGATGTTTTCCTTTCTCTGTGTGTGCACGCTGGTGGGATCTGTAGCTTACAGATGCATCGTAAAGACAACTGTCACCCGGGTTTTGCTCTGGGGAAGGTTGGTTCCTGCATCTGGGACATGCAGTGAAGAGCCCGTCAAAGGCGATCAACTGCCTCCTTTGCCTGGAACTCTCCCAGATTTTGCACTGGAGGTGCCATGTCCTAGGAAACCCTGAAGTCCCCAGCATGGTCACTCTAGCATGTCCCACTCATCCCTTCATCAAATGGACTTTTAGCAAAATAAAGACTGCCTGCATTTGATTTCTGACCTGGGCACTGACAAATGCCAGTTACTACACCAGTCTGTGCCTCAGTTCCTCATCTGTGAAATGGAGTCGATCAAAGTAACTGTGTCATGGGGGTCAAAGGTTAGGAAACAATACAGATATGCACACACATGAAATGCTTTTGACTCTAACCAGGGGAGCAGAAACTCCAAATGTAAGCAATATTATTGTCAAAGTTTCATCTGCAAAAAAATGAGATTCTTCTTCTTCTTTTTGAGCTGGCATTGCTTCCTTGGTGATGGGGTGGTAAACAGAACTAGGAGGCATTTCCAATTGGAAAAGGTGACCTCTCCTACCTTTTAACCTTTCATATTAAATTCACAACATAAATGCATAACATAACATAGGATAAATGTATAGTTTTAGTCGTCAGTCATACAGTGAAAACTCTTATGATGAATATCTGTGTCAGAAGACAGAACTTTGTCAACCACCCGAGGGGTCCTCCATTGCCTTGTTCAAACCGCCCTTCTCCCCTCCCCTCCTTCTGGTTTCAATATTTACAAATATTGAATTTTGAAATGCTCCATTTTATTGTTTTCCTCAGGATAAAATAGGTGGCATTGTCTGTCAATCACAACTAACTTCTTCTAGAATATGCAAGGGTCCACATCTCCTTCTGGTTTTGCTTTTGAGCAGGTGTGGGGGAAGCAAAGAAGCAAGGTTTCTAAAGGGACTGGTCTAGGGGGGATTTGTGAATGCAACCTCCCATTCTGTGGCTGTGCGTACCACCACCTGCAAGAAGCCCATTGATCTTGGTGTTTATTGCTTAAAGGAACTAGACAATAGTTACAGTCAATTGAAGTCCCATTTGCTTTCTGTAAAATGGAAAAGTCCTGCCTTTCGAGTCAGGGGTCTGAGATATACCTAGAGAGACAGCACTTACTGGTTCTCCCTTTCAGCCTTGTAGCTTGTAAGGGGGGTCATTCCCTTATTTTTCTAGTGGGCTAGTGCTTTTTACACCAAATTATGCTTCTCTCCAAATAGTTGTTGGTATAAAACATTCCTAATACTACTTTGAATTGTGCCAAAAGGAATAGAAAGCCCAGATATAGGTTATGGTATTAATTATTAGATCTAGAAAGGGAGAGGCTGAGTGGGTGTGGAAAATGCTATTGGGACTTCAGACTTGAGTCAGACAGGCAGGAAACATCTATCTCTGGGGAATGGGGTGTGGAAGGGAACCAGAGCTTGATGGAGGAAATTGCTCATTGCAGGGTGGGGTGGAAGGCTGATAGAAATCAAATCCATAAAGCAATGTGAAATATGGTGTGAAGATCTGCTGGCATTAACTTTATCTACATAGAACAGAAAACTGGATTAACAGTGGTTTAGATAGTATACAGGCTAATGTGTCTCTGGAGATACATAGTCCATGGTAGGCATGCTCTTCCATGGTTGTTAGAAACCAAATTTCCATCTTCTTGCTTTGTTAACCTTAGCAGCAAAGTACCATCCTCAAGGACACCTCATGGCCGAGATGGCTGCTGAAACTCCAGCTATCATCTCCAACTTTAGGCAGGAGGAAGCAGGAAAGGGTCAACAGGGCATGACTCACAGTAAGTTTTATTTTTTCCTTCTTGGTACTGGGGATTGAACCCAGAGGTCCTTGGCAATTTAGAAAGACCATGTCTCAAAATAATAAATATATATATATAGGGTAGGGATGTAGCTTAGTGGTAGAGGACCTCAAACTGGTGATCCTCCTGCTTCAGCCCCTGTGTGGCTGTGATTTTGGGTGTGTACCACCATGCCTAGCTAGTAAGATATTAAGTAGCCTTCCCAGGAGCTACACCTCACAACCTCTGCTTCATGAAGGTGCCTAGCCAAAAGGGAGGCTGGGGAACACAGTTTTGGCTTCCTGGAATAAAACTGAGGTTCTTCTGCAAGGGTGTCCAGAGAGAAGGAGTGAGAAGGTGAGGCAGATGGCATCTTCTCTGCATATGCAGCGGCAGTGAAGTCTCATGGTTAAGTGCTGAACCACCAGAGCCAGATTCTTTGGATTAGCATGGATCCTGTTGCCTACCGGCTATATGAACAATGATCAGGCAGTTAACATGCTAAGACATAGGTCCCTCCCTGGTAAATGAAGAGAGTAATAAAAACTCTCTTGAAGTCTGGAGAGAGTCCAATGGAAACAGGTGGGATGCTTAGTATGCTGAAAGCAGACCAGAGTGGCATCTCTCACTAGGATTCCAATTTCAGGAGTTTAGAAAGAAAAAAATCTGACAATATTCATGTTTATACCTGATAAAAATTAAACCCCATTCAAAACAAAACAAAATATCCAATAATGCGGGTCGGGAGAGTGGGTTTCCAAACCTGAGTTGGTGGTTCCTTATCAGCGCAATTCATTCCGGTAGGCCTAGATGATTTGAGATGTCCTTGCATTCTCCTGTCTGATGGTGTGTGACCAGTTTGAGACTCCTGTGCACTGGGTGGGACATGGGCCATCCCTGGGCCTCTTGCTGCCAGGTTAGTGGAGGTGGAAGGGTGGGTGCTGTTCTGACCCCACTCAAACCAGCCAGACTGCGGTGGAACTCAGTAGCTGAGCATCCATCTTCAGACGCTTCCTCCATACTGCTCTTCTTTTCTGGGCTTCCAACCATTCTGCTTAGATCTTTGGCCACATCCATCCCTTTGGAAAGTTCTTTGTTTCTACCCTTTGATTGGTCCTGCTCTCTTGTAGGTCCAGAAACCTCCCAAGCCACTTCTTAGTTTGCACTTCCCAAAGTGTGTCCTAAGAAACTTTAGTCTCAAACATGAGTCCGTTATCAAACGTGTGAGAAATCCTATACTGGATACTCCAGACCCACATTGGCAAGTCACGGTGCACATCAGTAGTTAGGAAGCTCTGAGAAGTCTCCTAGAGGAATAAGTTAATGTGTACCAACCCACTGTTTCCCTTTTACTGATGAGGAAGCCTTGGCCTGGAGGTCAACTTGAGGAGCCTGGGTCCCGTACATTGTGGTGTTTCCTATAATTCCTAGTCAAATAGGTTTCTCCTTCTGGTGGGAACGCCTTCTAAGTCCCCATTTTCAACAATGAGATGTTTCAGGTTTGAATCCCATATGCAGATCTGAGGTCATCACCATGTTCTTGAAACCAATAAATGGTGCCTCTTTTTTGCTGGTGCCACTTATGAAGTCTCCTTGCTTCCTTCTGTGCTCTGTGCTGAGAAGTGAAATCATGTCTGTGAAAAGTGCTTTATCAACATTCAGTGCTATATAAATGTTAGTTGTTACTATTACCATGACTGACTCCGCTGCTCCAATCCCCTTCTCCCGGGGAAGTGGCATTTTCAACATTACGATTTCATAATATAAAAATAACTGAAACCTACATATAAAATATAATATAAACCTACATATAAAATAACTGAAACATAGTAATAGCTATTTCTACAAGAGGGTCCATTCTGCAGTGCAATAAGAAATGGACTGCCAAGAATATGCTCAATTCTCCTTTGGATGCAGGAAGAAGTATAGACATCACCCCCTTGAGGTCTCAGGTTATATCCAGACACAAAACCGGAAACCACAAACCAGCATGTCCAGGCACTCAGAGCGGCCTCCTGCCTGGCCCTCCCCAGCGTCCAGGGCAGGTCTTCTTGTTACCCACCACTGTACAGTGGCAGCCCCTCTCATATTCCACAGTGGCGCCCTTCTATGGAAGGCTTTAAAACTGGGCCAGGGGACACCAACCAGGGCCTGAGTCACCTAAGCCGCAAACAGTGCCCTTTTCCTTGCTTTGCTCCTCCTTTCCGCACCAGCACAGCAGTCATCAGAGTCACACCCCACCAGACGGCACAGCCAGAGCAGGTGGTGGGGCCCAAGCAGGGTTGAAATCGATTCTGCTGACTTCTGTCCCAATTCTGCTTCAGGAAAAACAGAGAAGCCAGACCTATATTGCTCAAGTAAATTGGCCATAACTAAAAAAACTCTACCAAATCAGACACAAAAAACCCAAAAAATTGTGGCTCAAGTTATATGAAGTTCCAAGAATAGGCAAATTCATAGAGAAAGTAGAATAGAGGGGCAGCAGGGAACGGGGAGTCAATGCTTCAAGGGGATGCAGCTTTGGGAGCGGATATTGGAGAGGGCTGTACAGCATTGTGAACATGCTTAATGCCATTGAACTGTGCGCTTAAAGATGGTTAGCCCAGCATTGAAAAAGAGGGTAAAATTTATATTATGTATGTTTTGCCACAATGAAACAGAAAAAACAGCAATTAATAATGACAATCAAACATTTGGAATTAGTTCCCCTACCATGGGATCATTCCCTGGAGGTACGCTCTGGGGCAGAGATGTGGTCCTGGTTGGGAGGATAGGATAGGCTGGATCTTTAGTTCTGGGTAAATGAGCCCCACATGGGAAAAACCCAAGCAGAAGTGCGCAGGGTGTCTGCAATCCTCTCCCAGCACCGCCAGAGCTCCGGTGGTTCTGGGACAGAAGCAGGAAGTTTCACCATCTTTCTTAAGTGTCTTCTGTAAATCTGAAGACAATCTGCAAGGCTGGAACACATGGAAAGGCTTTCTGGTGGTGCAGGCCTCCCTCAGGCCCAGGGATGCGTGAGCAGAGGGTGTGGGTCATAAGCAGCCACCTTTGGGAAAGAGGAGCAAGGTGGAGTTTACTCAGCAAGGCAGGGTTTGCTGAAGCCTTTTATTTGATGAGAGAAATCAGGCTGATTGCTGGAACTGAGTCTGAATTTCTGACAGCGGCCCCTAGGTGGTGCACAGACCGTAATAAATATCTGAGAAGAGGCAGCGATTTCATCAGCAGAGTGAGCTTCATGGCTGTGCTCAGAAGCGGGGCATTTCCTACCGATGCTACTCTCCACCCCAGCTGAAAGACAGCCCTCCAAATCCAAGCCTTCTGGATCCATTTAAGAATGGGATGTGCCACATCTACCATGGAGCCATCGGTCTGGCCGTCTCAGCGGGAGAGAGGTGAAGTGCTCTCATGGACGCCATCAGCACTCTGAGAAAGGGCCTTGTTCCCCTCGCTGCTGTCACTTCCCAGAGAGTGTCAGCCCTGGCGTTCGCTGAACACAGGGAGAGAAGGGTGATTCTCTCAGTTATCAGGTGGGGATGCATTAAGGCCCTGTGAGCTCCGTCCTCTTTTGAAGCCTGTGTCATCCCAGCAAGCGCCTTGAGCCAGAGAAGACAGGACAGAGAGAGGCACTTGGAAGACAGGGTCAGTGGCAGAGAAGAGGAGCAGCAGAAGGCTCCTCCCCATTCCAGGGCCACTCTCATTACCCACGCAGTTGACACATACATCTGCAGATGTGCAAGGGCAAGCTGGATCCTCACCGGGATGATGTAACAATCCTCTGCAGCAGAGAAGCAGTGAGTGGCACACTGTCTGCACCTAGATTGAGTGCCTCTCTGTTTTGCCACATGGCTGTCAGGGCTCGGGCACATCACCTTTGTTTAATAAGGCTAGTCAGGATTCTGTGCAAGCTAGGATCAGTTAATCAAATAGTCTGATGCGTTTAGGGAGAACCCACCAAGGGCTCTGCGCTTGGCTCAGGGATGTGGGGAAGTGAGGTAGCAGAAAATTCTGTCTCAGCCTTCAGGGAGATGTGGTCCGATGCTATCCAGGATAGCACCTCTATGTAACCAAGATTAAAAATTGGACTCCTAAGTCACACTTGACACATTTCAAATGCTCAATAGCCACATGTGGCCAGTGGCTACTGTTTTGGACAGTACAAAAGATTTCCCTCATTGTAAAGAGTTCTATTGGATGGTACCATGGCATTGGGGACATCTATGGGAATGATATAAGGTCACTTACAGTATGGCAAATAACTAAGAACAAATTAAAAGGTAGAAGTGAAAGCTCAAATTATGCTTCCCAGAGAGTGCAAGGTCTTTGGAAGCATCATGAGAATGTTCCAACGGTAATACATTCAATGTCTGTCTTTAGGGGGAGCTTGCCGTTTAGCCATTGGGATAGAACTTAAAGTGATCTGGAAGCACATTTTAGAAATGCAAGGGATTTATTCATGGATTCACTTCATCTGTAGTATTTTCTCCAATCTCCCACCACCTTTGAGAAATTCGTAATGAGATTTACTGTGTGAGGACTGGGCTTAGTAATTTGACACATTAAATGAGTTTAATTTTCACCACCTCTGTGAATTGAATACTCTGCTGGAATTGCTTCCTAGCCAAGCAGCAGATCCATCTTCTTCCCACAGGCGACCCTTGCCCTCAGTCTTCTAGGATTCTGCTCCGAGATCTGGGTGGGCTTAATTAGTCCAAGAGGAATCCTTTGCTATCAATTGGCTGAGGAACCCAGCTCAAGGCCAATCAGAGTGTGGCATTCTTCTTGCCATGGCAATTAGTATTAAAATGACATGTGACTTCTTTGGGTCAATAGGAAACAAGAGGATGTTGTTAAGGGCTTCTGAAAAAGAGCTTTGCTTTCTCTTAAGAGACAGTTATTACAGGAGATGGTTTCTTTTTCCTACCAACCGTGTTGTGGGTGGATATAGGCTTGGAATTGCTACAGCTGTTTGTATGAGCCAAGACTCTCACAGAGAAAGGGAGCAGGAGGGCCAGGCTGAGTCGCTGTTGGCCTGGGGGCTCAGGTGCCAGCCAGCCAAATCCCTTGATTGTGTCAGCATTTAGCATTATGCTTTCTGTGACTTGCAGTCCCAAGAACCCCAAATGATTATCTTCTGCTGACAGTGAAACTTGAGCTAAGAGCCTTGGTAACTTGCCCAGAGTCACCTGATTAGTAAGAAAAAGAGCTAGGATGGAAATGCGGATGCTTTGGGCCCCCAAACATGAGCAATTTTGTTTTTGTCACACTGTTTCTTCTCCTCACGTAAACTAGGTCTACATTTCAAAGGATTTGGGTGAGAGACCTTAAATATAAAACCCAAGAAATGACATTTTGAGGCCACCAGAAAAATATTACCTTGGATATTACCTGAGAATGCTCTGATAGCCTGTTTTTTTTTTTTTTTTCTAGGAACTTCCAAACCAAATGCAAACTTTAAAAATTCATTGGCAGAAACATTTGGTGGTCCTCTTTATTCCCTGGCTTTTCCTGGGGCCCCGAGGGAACACTATAGGATTTTGCCTTTTATTTACTTATTTTAAGAAAGGGTGGGGAACTTCTGAAATCCATGCCTTTTATAAGTACATTGATTCTTCCCAGGGGCTTAGCAGACTGAGCTTTGGGACAGCCTGACCTCACCTCTGTTTACTGATCATCTGCAGGTGAACTGGCAATTTTAATGCCATTAAAAGTGTGGTCATGGGGCTGGAGTGGTGGCTCAGCGGTTACGGCGCTTGCCCAGCATGTGCAGGTACACAGGTTCAAACCCCAGCACCCACGTACACAACTAAGTGTCAGAGCAACGAAAGCCATGTGAAAAACTTAATAAAAATTGATTCTCTCTCTCTCTCTCTCTCTCACACACACACACACACACACACTGTCCTTCTCTCTTAAAAAACAAAAAACAAAAAACTGTGGTCATTGACCTAGAGAATTTTTTTCAATCCTTCTAGATTCAGTGCACACTCAGGGGACTGCTGTAATTCTGTCCTGTTTGATGGTCTCCTTACCACTCTTGTGGTGTCTCTTGGCTTCCTCCTGCAACAGTGCCCATGACCTTAGCAGTTAATGAAGATCATCCAGCAAATGTCACATTAAACGTAGCAGGTACTGATCAACTGAGGTATTTCCTAGCAGAAAAGTCATAGCTGAAAGATATCACCTTTCCCAGGTTACCTTGGCAATAGCACTTTTGGAGAGGCCTGGGGGAGACGGAAGATGCCCACTCAGTAAAGCAGCACACGACTGCCACCAGTTGCATACCTACTGCTGCACTGGACAGGAGCCACCATCAAGAATTTTTATCTTTCCCCTGGTGGAAGAAACAATGGTCACATCCAAAGCCAACAACTTGCAGAAATTAGTTTGTTGTTGTTGTTTTTTGTTTTTGTTTTTTGATGCTTGGCTTAATGGCTGAGTTGTTAGACATTGAAAGCTGCAGAGAGCTTTCTTTCTCCTCCCTACTCTCTTCCACTCTTGCTGTCCTGAATGCATTTACTGACTAGTGAAGCATCACGTGGGTTTGGTTTTTCTCCAAGTAAAGGAGCAAGATTTGGCAGCTTGAGTCCTAACTGGGATCAGGGCCACTGATCTGAACTGAATAAACTCTACATCAAGACCTGAAGGAGGTGAGTCATGGATGAGATCTGTAGGTGGTGGACACCTCTGGGCTTGGATGCCTTCCTGAGACGCTTGAGCCAATACTGTTGGATTGTTGCAGTTTTAATTTCTCTTTTACAATACTCTGTGTGCCTGGCCTGCCCCCATAGAGTTTACATCCTGCACATATGACCCTCATAGTGGCACTCTCTCCCATGATGAGGGAGAGAATCTGCAAGGTAGATTAAAAAAAAAAAATCAATGCTTAAAGTGTTGATAAAGAAAGATAAACAAAGAGGGGAACAATGAGTTTGTTCTAAACCTCTATAGCTGGCACCGTTTCTCCACTATGAAGACTTCGTTGACTCTCCTAGGGAGAATTATCTTGCAATGACCAAGATCACTGAGGGAGACCTGGGTGGGTTTTGCCCTTTCCTTTAAGCACTGGGTGATCATTTGAGATACCAGATGGCTTGGTGATTCCGTTTAATAGCTGGAACCTCACTGCACCAGCATTCAATGGAGAATAGAATTTGGAAAATGAAGGCCCTGTTGGACTTTATTCAAAGGAATATAGTTGCTGAAAAAAAATTTTTTTAAAGAAAGAGGGGACAGTGAGAAAGAGACATAGAGATAGTCATCTTTATTTAGTTTTTCACATGGCCTTAGCTGCTCCGAGACTTTGCTGTGCACGTGCTGCTGGGGTCCAAACCTGCATCCTCGCGCATGACAGTCAAATGCTGCAACCGCTGAGCCACCGCTCCAGCCCCAGTTGCTGAAATTTTAATATTCCTTATAAGCCTGTGGCACAGTTCCAGAATCGGGCCCCAAGGATGTGGGCATAGGCAGATATCATGTGAGTGTATGCATATGTGTGTTGTATATTTGTGGGAGGTGTGTGTGTGTGCGTGTGTGTGTGCATGCACATGTGCTGCATATTTATGGAAGAGGCTTTTGCATGTGTACATCTGCAGATGGATTTGTGTTGTGTGTTTGTGAAGAGAGAAGAAACTCAGCTGCATGCATGTCAACATTCACTGCATATATTGCATGAAGACTGGGGGCCTCCCCTCCACAGCCCCCATCAGGAATGGGGTCTCAGAAATGCTGTCTTCCATTTTTCTTCTCACCTCATTTTCAGTAAGTGCAGACTCAGGTGTGTTTGTATAGCCCAGGCCACTGCTTTTTCCGGGAGTTTTTCCCTAGCTCCTGAATCTTGAATCAGTCAGCTGAGTCCACCTGCTTCCATCTCAAGTCCTGCATGCCCCAGTTCCCAGAGAAGTTCCTATCCTGTGCTTTACTCTTCGTCACCCAAGGGTCAGGTTGCCTTTTTACCAACTGCTCCCTGGCCACCCAAGGGAGCAGCTACAGCCCCACCTTTTCAGCCTCCTGGGAAGCATTGGCCTCTCTCCAACTCTGAACACTCTTTCAACACTGTGCCTCCCTCTGTCCTCTCCCAACTGCCCTCTGCTCTTGCCCACAAGCTTTTCTTCCATTTGAAAGGAACCATTCAGCGTCTCGCACTCATCCACTTGCTATGGCAGGAGCAGGGCTCCTAACAATCCTTTCAGCTCATTCCTCTACCTAAGGTCTCAGCATAGATTCTCTTGGCAGACACAGGAAGAGAGGGTAGGTGGCTTTTTCCTCACAGTGAGAGCACACTTATGAATTACATGCAGATGATGCCAACTGTAGTCATATCAGGCAGGTTCTGTGTGGTTCTCCTCTGTGGCTCCAATGCTTGGAACAGAGAAGGGACTGTGGAGGTGGACACTGCCCAGGCGTCCAGACCCCTGGCTGAAGGAGGGGTATGAGGGGCCAGGGATGCCCTAAGACCACTCCCGCAGCCTTGGAGCAGGAGCTGGCTGATGGGCAGTTCCTTGGAGCTTCATTTCAGCCTCTCTCTCTCTCCTGCTGTATATTTGCAGGTGTATTTTGTGGCGTTTGTGGTGTGTTTGTGTGTGTGAAGAAAGAAGATGCTGTGTAAACGGGAAGCAGAAGCGGAAGTTCCCCCAGCCCTTCAGGTGTCCCTGGCTGGTGTTGTTCTTATCTGCTTCACAAGTCCACCTATCTGGAACACTCTGATAGTACTTTTATGTCACACAATCACATACCTATGACCTTAGTTACGAAAACCTTGAGTACCTGGAATACTCTGATGATACTATTTTTTCTTTTTTTAGAGAAAGAGGGGACAGTGAGAGAGAGAGACAGAATCAATTTTTATTTAGTTTTTCACATGGCTTTTATTGCTCTGAGACTTCCTTGTGTATGTGGTGCTGGGGTTTGAACTTGTATACTTGCACATGCCAGGCAAGCACTGTAATCACTGAGCCACTGCTCCAGCCCCCTCTGATGATACTTTTATGTTACCCAGTCACGTATCTTATGACCTTGAACTCAAATATCCAGACTACCCTAGCCATCCTATTAGGCAGATGGTTCCCTCGTCACCACTGCTCTCCAATTGGATAGATCCCTGAGCATTGACTGCAGGTCCATCTGGTGCCCTGTCCTCATGTCCAAACAATCAAGACCTCTGGAATCAGGCCACGGTGGGGCTCATTTTCCAGCTCTTCTGCTCACTTGCCTTGTGATTGCAGACAAATTACTTAACTTTTATGTGCCTCAGTTAATTGTAGAGTGGTCATTATTTTAGTACTCACCTGAAAACAGGAGATTAATACATCAATAGCCTGATGTGTTCTGAATAGTGCTTGGAAAGTGTCAGATATCGGCAGAAGCAGCATTATTGCCACTCATATCTTGTACCACAAACAACATTGTAGAGCAAGATTCCCATTGCTTTCTGTGAGCTGGCTAACCCGAGGGAGAATGATGCATGGCTTACTTCCTGCTAGAGCCAGGCTGTTCCCAAAGACATCCACCCTGCCCCTCATCTCACTGGGACTGAGAGTGTCACCTGTTTAATAGCATAGAGTCCCTCTGGTTTCAGGGTGGTCACCTCTTAGTAGCTGCCACTGAGGTCTGGCTGGCACAGAGCCAGACACAGAGAATTGGGGTGTGTTGAGCATCATGGCAGGCTGGGCAGTTGCTGTGGTCACCTGGCCATGGGTTGCACCTATAGATGCCAAGGGCTGCCTTCTTCCCAGGTGGCAAGAACTTGCTTGTTCTGGATACAGATGATGAGGGGATTATCCATTTCAGAGAAGGAGAGAATGGAGACAGCAGGAGTGCTGGTCACCTGCTCCATTCGGCTCCATAGTATGTATTGTCCATTGATCTTCAGCTGAGACCTGCTGGCCGCCAGTTCACCATTGAGTGAGACTGTCTTCCTTGCTTACTGCGATCACCTGAGATCCCTGAATCTGCAGAACGTTCCTTGAATTAAAGGCTTTGGGGTGTGATGCTGTTCCGCAGAGCTCCCTGATGCTAATGCACCTCCATTCTTGAAGACAAAGGACTTTCGGGAATTCTGATCCTTAGAGGTCTGGAGCCAGATGGTCATTTAGTACAAGCCTAATGGGTGCTGTCAAAAGCCAGACAAAAACTGCCACATCTCTGTCCAGACTCTATTTGTCTGAGAACTGCCTGAGGTAGTCAATGCCTGGACCAATGAAAACTGTCATTCCATCTCTCCTAGCTAACTTCAGACTCCATGGTGGAAGTTTCCTAGTTTCCATTCTGCAGGGGCATCCAGGAGATCTTTGAGGAGCACGGAGCAGGCTGGTGCTGGGGAGGAAGCCCTTGGCCTGACATGGAGGTGCACAAGACACTAACCCAGGCGTAGAAAGTGTTCCTGGTGGGCTACTGAGCATGCCACCATGGATGAACAGAGTTCCACCCTTCTCTAAGAGCCTGGGGTTGCGGGGGAGCCTGGGCATCCCTTGGTCTTCCTCTGCACCCTCTAGCATTCAACCCACTGGCTGCTGTTTGGCAGATTTTAGGCATAGTGAGAACACATGGCCCATTCCTGAGAACAGTCACCTGGCAGTCAGCAGGGGCTGCTGGAAAGGCCTCAGGCCCAGGAGGTGGACTTAGGTCTCACATGGTGTGAGCCCAGCTCAGAGCAATGAAGCTGTACCTTGGGGCAGGGCTGGCCCAGGCAGCTGAGACTGTCAGCACAGCCAGCAAAGCCTTTCTCAGTGGATCTCACCGGAGAGGAGCCTGAGGGACCAGGGTCAGACTTGTGGCACTCTTTACAATATGACGAGGGTCATCACCTTGTACTCTGTTGATGTGGCCAACAGACAGTGAAGACTAAACGTCTGTGAGGCGCCACATTTCTTCTCGCAGAAAATTTGCAGAGGCCTGCACTTCCAGTCCTGGGCCCTGTCAGCTGATGAGTTCCTCTAGCTGCAGAACATCCGTTGTCATTGTGTGCCTTGTCTCTTCTTGACTTGCCTGGAAAAGGTTTGTAACTTCAGACTTCAGGGCTTTGAAGAAAAGTCCTGCATAAACAGGAAGAACACTAAGAGCAGGTTGCCCTGTCCTTAGGCTAACCCAACCCTGCCCTGCCTGGGCTGTCTCCTCAGCTAGGCTGCTGCCTTCCCCAGAGAGAAGCCTCTGGAGGCCCTGGCAGGTAATATACTGAATGCAGCATTGGTGCCTTAAGATTAGCCCTCACGTGAACTTAGGGACAGTCATCTTGGCTAAGCCATTCAGTTTTTTCCCCATCAGCCTGATGCTGTCATCGGGGAAACATGTAAAGCAGAGCTCCTTTGGTGTTATGTGAGGATGAATTAGACAATGCTTAAGAACTGTACTGGGTTGTTGTCAGTAGTGGCGATAGATGCCCACGGACAAAAATGCAAGAACTTTCCATTCCTTCCACCATTGTAGTTGGGTGCAATTTTTCCTTTTGGTACTATATGTTCACCAACGTTAGCTTTGTCTGGTTTAGAGACTGTATCTCCAAATTATTTTGCTTCCCCCAAGGTCTGAAATCGCTGTCGAGATGATGTGGCCCAATTCTGAGGCTTAGAAAAATTCTGGGACTGTGCAGAGTTCCTCCGCTAGTGAGAGCTGGCATGGGGAAGTGCCTCTATTTCTCGTGCTGGTTTTGTTCACAAAACAGGCTTAATTTGGGGTGTTGCCAAGGACTGCAGGTGGGGGGGCAGTGGGAGAGGGTCCCACTTCCTAATCTCCCGTCAGCATCTCCCAAATAACCAGTGTGCTCAAAGAGCAGAGACCTGGCCCTCACCTCTGATCAAGTCCGCCCCCACATCCTCCCATGCAGAAATCCTGGAGCTGCCCCTATGTGTGGTCACCACGTTTCTTTAGCAACACGAATGAGAGTCAAGAGTCCAGAACATAAAAGGCAGGCACACATATGGGAAACACCAGGGTAGTGCCTTATTTTATTATTATTTTTTTAGAGGAAATTTTATTTGAAGCACGGATTTGCTATTCCTGCTAGGAAATCTGCCAGGACACACTTCCGCTGTTCCCACACCGGAGGGGCAGTGAGTGCCTTTGAGGCTGAGCAGCCTATAAAGAAAGATGGACAGCTCCTTGGCCAGAGCAGAACCAATCAGCATGGAGCACCCTGGAGAGGACTGCCTGAAGCCCTCCTCCAGCCACCTTGCATACAGGCCAGGAAGAGGGAGCCTGGGGACAGTTTGCTTCTGCACTCAGGGCCCAGCACAGGGCCTGACACTTTGGAGGACTCAGTATACCATTCTCGGCTGAACCTCCATGACGTGGGGCCCCTGGTGTTTCGAGAGAGCTGAGCTGAGCAATCTGTAGTTCTCATTATGAGCATTGCAGTGGACAGGGCTCTCTACCTCTGTATGTTTGGTTTTCATTATCTTCTAAGAAAAATAACCCAGCTTCTCTTTAATCAGTAACCACCATGATCAGGAGAAGCCGTGATAGAGGCCAGTGGGAGTGGTTAGTGGGTTTAATCATGAAAATGGCAGGGCTGTCCTCTCCAAGGAGGGCATAAAATGACGCCTTGGATAGTTTTCCTTCCTTGCCCAGACGCTCGTCCTCATTTCGGTGGCGAGCCAGCTGGCTGTGCAGGACTGCTGTCTCTCAGTGTTTGTGTGGTGTTGGGGGACAGAGGAGAGGCATAAATATTCAGTAATGAGCTCCAGGAAAGTGCAGGGAATCTTGATGGGAGCTTGTGACTTGATAAAGGCAGGCGGAGCAGTGTCTCAGGTGTGAGGCAGAAAGGTGGGGTGGCTGGCCGGAGGAGAGAGAGGGGAGGCATGGCATGTGTGCTACCGTCAGGCCTCCCTAGGCCTTCCCAGACTCAAGCACACCCTCTCTCCTGGGCCAGCTGAGGCCAGATGGCAAAACAGATGTGGGTGTGGCTGCAGCAGGACACTGATGGTGGGGAGCATGGCAGGGGAGAGACTCTGAGGCTTGATCTGGGGAGTTGGGAGTGAGGGGGCACGTGGGTCCTGACTGCCTGCCTGCTTCTGACTGCAGCAAATAACAAATGGAGCACCACATAAGTGCCATCGTCCTGCTTCTGCTCTTCAACAGGGTATTGGGGTTGCAGGGGGGGGGGCAGGATCACACTGTCCATGGCCCCTGGCCCCTGGGAGGAATATGGAGCAGGTAAGTCATCAAAAACGCCTGGGAAGCTTTAGTTGCTGCATCTCTAGAGCTGGGCAGCCAGGACAAGGTTCCAGTCCTGCTCTGACCTTTCTCCCCTATCATTTCACCCCCCCAAGTTGGCTCAGCCAGCCACCCAGTCCTTCTGCCCAGCCAGAGACCACCTGGCTCCTGGCCTCCTCCCAGCACCTCCGCTTTCTCCCTCCAGCTCATGAGGAGCCCCTGCAGCAGCCAGGGACATCATCAACTGCTTCCTCTGTGAGTGTTCCTGTTTTTATTTTTAAAATATCCTTCTCTCTTATCTAGATGGAAAACACACCCAGGTGAGGGGCTGCCTCACATCTTTCCCCACATCTGTCCCCTGAGTCTGGGCAGAGCTCTGTTGAAGCAACACCCCTCCTGCTCCTGAGCCATGCATCCTTGAAGAGGCTGCACTTTCCTTCTCTCACGAACTGCACACAGCTGCAGGGACCAGACAAGTTTTTCTAGCCATGCTGTATTGGGTGTTTCCCTTGACTTAAAATTTCAGCTCCCAGAACATGTGTGTGTGTGTGTGTTGGCCAATTTTTGCCCACCTTTAACAAATCGCCTCTAATGTCTCCATTTGCACCACTCTGAGACCCATGGGTGCCATAGTAAGGTCTTATCCCAAAAGCTGTGCAGCCTGGTTTAGATGGCAGATCTGAAATGTCCAGAAAGAAGAGCAACCCAGGGCCACAGCACAGGAGGCCCTGTCTTGAAGGAAAACAGTTGCTATCATTTGTTCCCACATGTGGGACACACATGTAACACATGAACATGTCAATTGTCTTTCTCCAGTAACCACTCACATCAGAGGCACCCTGACTCTCCCCATGCAGATCAATTTAATTACAGGCATGGATGCCCACTGGGGGCAGGGAGCCAACTGGGAGTCTTGGTTTCCAATGAAGTCCAAACTACTTTGAAATCCGAATACAGCCAACCTTCAATTATCCACGCTGAGGAGAGGGAGCGTGGATAATCCTGCACAGCAGATGATTAAAAAATCATTTCTTTTGGCTTTTGGGAGGTACCATATGCTATTTGCAACAGAGCAGCAAAATTTCCTCTCTAGTTGTGTTTTGCTTCGATTACTATTGCAATGAGTTTGCATTTCTCCTCTTGCGCCAGCTGACAGCAGACGGAGTTGGACAGAGGATGCTCTTCAGAGGCTGGAAGAGAAAGATAGGAATGTGGCCTGGGGCACTGATGAAAAAACATGGGTTTTGGGTCTCCTCTCTCTAAACTTGAGAAGAGGGGAGAAGGAGAAGCAAATAAATAAACTAACAAATGAACTCCAATCAAAGGACTGTTATAAAAGGGCAAATTCTTCTAGGGCTTTACCTTATGCTCCTTAAACTTTCCAAGCATCTCTTGACTGATTTTGCTACCTGAACCATCTCTTTAGAAGACTTGGCCTACTGTCCGTGGACATGACTCTTGGGTGCATGCCTCTTTGCCCTTGCATATGTTGTGCCACCTGCCTGAAATGCCCTTTCCTGCACCCATCCTATGCACATTTCACCCATCTTTCAAGACCCAGCACATTTCCTGCCTTCTTCAAAAAGCCCTTTTCAACCACATCCATCGGAGGTGACCTTCTTTCTCTCTTCCACTCTGCTTCTGATTGCCCATATCCTTCCGTGTTCTTTCTTCTAACCTATTAGAGTGTGCTCAGGCAGGTGGGGAGCACTGCTGTCTAGGACCCTTCTATACCTGGCAGTGTTGGCTACATGACAGGTGCCATCGAATGGAAGACCAGTGGATTAAATCCTGCTGGAAGGTGCAAGGACACTACACCAGTGGATCTCAATCTCGAGTGGCCTCAAACTTTCCTGAGGGACTTGGACAGTTCCCTGGATGGGCCCCCAAAGAAGCTGCTTTGTTAGCTGGGTGGAAGACAGAGCCAGGCATTTTCCAGAAGTGCTCAGGAGTCTCTGCCCACTGGGAAATCAGTGATAAACACAATCACCAGTGCCCACACTGAAGGACATCCACCCTTGTTTTCCACTCACAAAGCTAAAGCTGAAAGGTTAAAAACAAAGATAGTCTCCGGAACCAAAATAAATAAATTAATTAATTAAAATAAATTAACTTAAAACAAATACAGTTACCATACAACATAAATAAATAAATCATTCAATCCATTTAATGCACAGTTACTAAGCAGTTACAGATATTTTAAAAAGCTCTTCCCGGGCTGGAGCGGTGGCTCGGTGGTTACAGAACTTGCTCTGCATGCACGAGTACATGGGTTCAAACCCCAGCACCCATGTACACAACTAAGTGTCAGAGCAACGAAAGCCATGTGAAAAACTCAATTAAAAAAAATTGATTCTCTCTGAAAAAAAAAAAACCAAAGATAGTGAGAAACTCCCTGGAGTTATTATTGTTCCCACTCATACTTCCTAATGCTGATTAGTCAGCATTTTCTTAAATAGAAAAACTGCATAGATGCTAAAATAGTACAGAGGTTTGCAACAGGTTCTTCGTATTGCCTTGATCTGAAGCTGTGTATCTTCCACTTTTTTGTTTCTGACATTGGGGGTGCAGCTTGCATTCAGTGGTGCATCACAGTTGGGTGCTCTGGGGTGCTCTATGAACTGTGCAGGCTTAACTTGGCTCTCTATCTGCATTCTGCCATTACCTCAACAAATTATACCCATTCCTGATGCTATATGTCTTGAATTTCATTGCCATTTAAGTTATTTCAAAAAGATTTTAATACTTAATTTGGCATTAAAATTAAAAAATTATTGCATACCCAGAAAAGCACTGGAAAGAGAGGAGCAGGGCATAAATTTGATATTAGCTAAACAAACATTTGTTGGAGGAATAATCGCACTCTCATATTTCCTTGCCAAAAACAAACAAACAAACAAACAAAAAAAACCCACACACACACAAGCCACCAGTTCAATCAAAATGCTTGATGGCTTTGCTACCTAAAGTGGTCCTGGGACCAGCACAATTGGCCTCATCTGGGAACTTATGAGAACAGCAGAATTTCAACTCCAGCCCAGACCAATATTTGCTATAGCAAGATCCCCAGGTGATTTGTATGAACATGAAGGTTTAAGAAGCATAACTTTGGGGCTGGAGTGGTGGCTCAGCGGTTATTTCCCTTGCCTGGCATGCACAAATCCATGGGTTGGAACCCCAGCACCACATACACAACAGTGTCAGAGCAACGAAGGCCACATGAAAAACTAAATAAAATTGATTCTCTCACTGTTCCTCTCTCTTCATAAAAAAAAAAAGCATAGTTTTGTAGGACTTAAGAAGGGAAGATAGCCACAAGTAGATAAAGCTGTTGTTTTGTTGCCAAGATATGGCTAAAACACTGGTTATCACACACTAGGCAAAGTTGCACGCAAAGAGAATGTCAGTGGCTCAGGAGAAAATATGGGAGACATTGAGAGGAAATCACCAACTGACCTGAAAGCCTAGAGGACATCACTGTGTGGAAGAACATGGGTACTGATGACAGAAAAGTGATTCAGAAAAATGGAAATGAAAAATTTTGTGGAACATCTTAACTGATTCATTTTGCTTGTTTTCCTTTTTAGATACGTACAAGAGAGGTACATGGAACAACAGATGCTTAAATCTGAAAGTTCTTTCTATAAGGAAAAAATACATGAGGACAGAAAGCATCGTGTTAGTTTAGGAGCATCCTTATTCTTAACCATATGTTGGTGTATGTTATAATAAAGACATTTCAGGTTTAATGAATTATAAGCAACCCCTGTCCCACATCACTATGATTTCTTTTTTTCTTTTTCACACTGGGGATTGAATTTAGGGCCTACCTCTGTGCTAGTCAAGAGCTCTACCACTGAGCTACATCCTCAGCCCTTTTCATTTTGAGACAGGGTCTTGCTCAATGGCCCAGGCTGTCCTGGAACTTGTGATCCTCCTGCCTCTGCCTTTGCGGTAGCTTGGATTCTAGGTGTGCACAGCCTTGCTGTGACTGCCTTTTGCCTTTCCTTAGAGTTTAATTTCAACAACCATTGTCAACATTCTGAAGATTACTAAAGTCAAGATAAAACTAAAGATAAAATTTTAAAAGTTTTGTGTTTGTTGATTCTGCTTGCTAAATTTTTATTTATTTTTTATATTTTTCGAAGGCCCACCTACTCTATGCCATTAATCTTCATCTACTCTAGCCACCTTACTTTAGGATTTAAAGAGAAAATAGCAGGTGAAGGAGAGACAGGAAGACTGGTACAGATGTTTTCTTTGCAGTGCTGGGGATCAAGACCAGAGCCTCAACCCCACCGAACAAAAACTCTCCCACTGAGCTGCACCCCACACCCAGGCTGACTTTAACAGCCCTGTACCCTCTCTATTGAAAACACAATCAGGAAACATTTTAAAAACCTAATTAGCTGCTTTCACAAGTTACTGAGTTTTTAAATCTGAGAAACCTATGAAAAAAGTAACAGTATCCCTTCAGAGATGGAGAGACATAGTTCAGGAAAATGAGATAACTTGCCCAAGAAGACAAAGCTAGACCATGGCAGGAACTAAATTAAAAGGCAGCAACACCTGAGAGTCCCTGTAAGAGTGGTCCTGCCATGGAAATAGCAACCTGGGAGGGACAAGCAGTGCTAACACTCTGGGGACATATAATTTGAAAATCATTCTATGAGGTTAGTGAATAATCCATGTACTGTCTTTCACACACTGAAGGTCTGTGGCTGAGTTGTGCCTGACCCTGCCCTTTGCTGAGTAGTGCCTTGGGATGTGCGAACCCCTTGCTTTTGAATACGTTACATTTGCCACCTATTCTGGACTATGGAGAAGACTCCAGGACCTCAGATTTTCTTTCCATGTAAAGTATCCCAATTTTTGGCAGAGTTTCTTGGAGCGCCTTTATTATTTATTTATTAGTTTGAGTTAAGCGCACTTTACCAGGCTGTCATTTAAGAGCATGCTGTGGGGTTGACCAGATGACCAGCCTTGGGACGCTGTCTCATTACCAGCCTTTGACTGTGCCTCGTGGCCTGCCAATGGTAATATTCTCCTCAAGATCCTTGCTCATTTTTAATTAACTCAGGATACCATCCTAAAAGTTATCCTTCTTACTTCTCATAATTATGTACATAGTTTTCCATTGTTGTTACCACTAAAATCACGTGGGGAGCATTAAATAAAATCTCCAGGGCTTATGCCACATCTCCTGCCAATTGAATAAGAATCCCTGGAGATGGGATTCAGGACTAGTATATTTTAAACTTTGTAATGCCAACCAAGTTTGTGAGGTAGTAATTCATGTTACCTACTTTAGTTTCTTTCCAATTAAGTTCTTGAAGTTAAAAGTCCTTTAATAATCTTCTCTCACCTACATAACCACTTTTTTTTCTTTTAAAGAGAGAGCAGGACAGTGAGAGTGAGAGAGAATCAATTTTATCTAGTTTTTCCTGTGGCTTTTGAGGCTCTGACACTTTGTTGTGTACGTGGTCCTGGGGTTCGAACCCGGGTCCTCACACATACCAGGCAAGTCTGCAACTGCTGAGCCACTGCTCTAGCCCCCATAATCACTTTTCAAAAATAACTTGTTTTAATTACAAAATAACTCACACTTATTGTGCAATCTTTATATCTCAAATACAGCCAGGTGAAGAGAAGAAACTACAGGCCATCGGTGATCTGTCTGTGAGGAATTCACTGCTGCCGTCTCCAGTGTCTTCTCCTTGTCTGCATTCCGTGCATGTGTGCATCTTTTGGTACATATGGTTTTGTAGTCAGTTTTTCTCATCAAAACATCTTTTCAACTGAACTTCTCAACCTCTTGTTTTTCCTTCCTCTCCCCTGACCTCCTTAACTGCAGGCCTTTCAACTTGACCTTCTGCCATGGATTCTGAAGCCTCTGTTTATCCTGACGGACATTCAGTTCACAAGCACTCAACATGCTCCTCCTGGAGTCACAAATGGCCCTACCATCTGGCCACCCAACTGTTCAAGTCAGATGTATCTGAGGTCATCCTAGATTCCTTGGCACCTCACACCTCATTCCTAACCAACTGTCAAAGTGTGTCCCTTATGCCTCTTAATTTTTGAATCCATCCCCATCTCTACACACATAGTTGTGGTTCTGTCTGAGCTTCAATCATCTTTTGCATTAATTGCCATTACCTCCTACCCAGGTTTCCTTGTTCTCAGCCTTGCTTTCCACTAGTCCCCCACACAATCTGGGCGTTATCAGTTGCTCTCATGTTCTTTGAGATAAAGTCCACACTCTCCACCAAGGCTTTCAAAACCCATATGACCTAGCAGCCCAGAACACATTTCTCGTTCATTTTTCTAGTTGATGCCTACTCATCTTGCAGGTCTCACACGATTCTCTGGAGAAGTCTCTGGATCCCGAGCTGGATCAGATGCCCCTCTTTGTATTCCCCTAATATCCTCCACCTTCGCCACCAGCACATGCCACACTGCATTACACTGGCCTCCGAGGGTGTTCTGTATGGTGCTTTTGGTTGCTACATAGAACATTAGCCTGGCCAGGTGGTGTCTTCTCCATAGTGTGCAGGGGCCCCAAGATAAGGGGATAGCTCTTTTTTTCTTCCCTAGAAACCAGTCTCCCAAACCATCTCTGCTTCAGTCTTTTCTACTTTTTTCTCCTCTTTCTGGCTTCCTCCTGCTTCCCAGCCTTCAATTCAAATTAGCTACATTGAATTTTGTATGAGCTTAGTTTTATTTTTCACAGTGGAAACTCCTTATCTCTTCATTAATAATAGATTCCATTGTAACCCAGTGCTCTGTAGCTCTTCAGATAGAATCATGTTAACGAATATCTGGTGTTAGCTGCCGTTGCCACCAACATGCCTGACACTTTCATATTGGTTAAAAAAAAGAGTTTAAAAACAGATAAAGATGCATGATTTCTAGTCTTTTAAGGAGAGTGGTTTTCTTCTTCAAAATTTTGTAAATCTTTAGTGCCTCTGAATTAGCTTAATGGTACCATCAGGAGGTGAATCAGGTTTTATGGAGTCTTGGGCATATGCAGTCTGGAGGGCTTCTTTAAGAAAAAGAATACAAAATTATAAGTATACTACTTATTTGCAGGCCTTGAAAAGTGATTGTGAAAGTGGGACCTCTGAAAATCAATCTTCATTAAATTTTATAATTTTTATAATTGGAGAAACTGAGGTCCAGAGTAATAGGGCCACATATGAGTTAGCTTAAGGATGATCGATTAACCTGTCCCTACCCACTGTAGGATTGTAGCTTATTATGGAGCTAGGTGGATTTTAACAATTAGTTAACTTCTCAGTTCACTATTTCACTCACACAGGCCAAACCAGAAGGGGAAAAACACAGATAGGTTAAAAAAAAGGAGTATTTTTCAATGAAGTCTGTCTATATGAGTAAATAGCTTCTTTGGAGGGAAGAACCCTGGGAGGGAAATGGGGAGGAACATTTCTTGTTCATACCATTAAACACATACAAAAATAGACCTGCTTATGCTGATTTTGAGACTGATTAATCTTGAGCCAGATAATAAATTTCCATTCCTTATTAATAGGAATAGAGCAAATTCTGAACTTGGGTAACTATCCAAGTGGCACTTAGCGATTGTCATTGCTGCAGTTCCATGGGCATGAAGTGTCTCGTCTCAGAGTCCCTCCAACTTCAAGCAGAGTCCAGAACCATCCCAGGTCTCAGTCTAGATTCCCCTCTCTGCCTCAACTGTGAAGGTATCCTGATCAGCCTATTTGCGAATTCTGTTTTGCCTCCTGACCCTCTTCCATGCATCACCCCAGCCCTGCGTCGGTTCTGCAAGCTCCCACTTGTCCAAAATGGAGGCTGAGATCCTCGTTGAAGACAGGCTTTCTGGAAAGACCTCAGCTTTGCACCTTGCCATGGAGACTGTTGTCCTTGGAGCAGGAACGATGTGTGATGGGTGTGGGCAGGGAGTCTTCATGCGATTTACAACTCTAGTCGCTGTTGCATGACCAAGAAGCTATCCTTGCTTCCAGGTCCTAATTTATAAAACTAAGAGTTGACTTCACAATTTCAAGGCCCTCTGAGCTGCACACTCTGCAGAGGCTAACAAAATTCTAATAAAAATTAAAAAAAGTTCGCCTGCTTGTCAGGAATGCTTTTTTGATCTGTTTTGGTGCTGATGTCAAAGATAAGCAGGCCCAGGGTGTATTGTTGTGTGCCTGCAGTGCTTTCTATTTTAAATGATGAACAAAGGGACATATTAAATTTCGAGAAACGGAGAGGGCAAGATGTGGTGAGTCTGGAGGGGAGTGCTGGGCCAGTGGCACTGGCTACGCACATCTGGGCTAGGAATGCGCTGGGGAGCGCAGCATCCGGGTCCCTTAGGAGCTCTTGAGGAGCCTGCGTCCTTTCACACCACTCTCTTTGAGGGACTGAGGAGGGAAGCAGAAGCAAGTTAGGGGATTCAGAGTGAGAGCTGTAGATATCAGGTTGGTGCAGGTTGGTTTAGTACTGATGGGAGGAGGTTCATCTGGATCAAATGCACTGAGGTCTTAGGATACAGCCAGGGCATCTTTAGGGCATTAACCCCTCACCTATGATGAGGTGGACAGAGGTTGGCACACAGCCCCGTAGCTCTCACTCAAGCAAGAGCAGATTCCCTCCTTTCCGAGTGAGTGTGAAGTACAGCTTCCCTCATCCACCCACCATCAGACCTCAGGAGCCTGGGGCCCCTTAGGCAGGGACACAATGGTTTATGTGTGGATGTCCAGGGCTTTGTGACCTCCAGAGTCAATGTTAGTTGGGCGATTATTGGACCAGTTGTGTTTTCTAAAGCTCTTTTAAACAACTTGCACAACCACAGGCCTGTCCTGCAATTAGATTCACAGCTGTGAAAGGGCTTCTTGTCTAGGCAGAATCCCTTAGAAGGCCGGGGGCAGGGATGGGGTCACCCCTGCTTTTCCCAGTCTGGCTGCCAGCCCCATGGCTGCAGCTGGCACTAGGCATGAGGTTGGGTGTGCTGAGAGGTCTGAGCAAGTGGAACAACACAGTCCTTCACGCCTATTGAGACTCCTGTCAATGTTGGTGGTGAAGGACAAATGGGGAATTATATTGGGGCTTCCCTGCCCTCTGCTTTGCTGAGTGTTAATGGCCGACTCGCTAGGGAGGCAAAAGAGCAGGCGCTAGAGGAGTGCAGTTGTTATAAACCCAGGAGCTTTTCTATATAGATACCCCCTTCCTAGCCAGGCCAGCTCAATAGGCTGCAGACCATGGCAGCAGGGCAGCCAGCCTCCCTCTGGTGCCCTCCCTACCTGGCAGGGGAGGGAGGAGCCTGGCTGGCACAGGCCCTGCCCTCTGTACCTGGGCAGGACTAGGAATATTAATATTAATTATCTGAGTATTCTTTGGTGCCAAACTGTGCTCAGCACTGTTTATCCTCGCAATTAACCTTATCAGGTAGCCCAAATCAGTGCAGTGCTTCTGAGTTTAGAGATGAGGGAACAGCAGCAGGAAGTGGGGTCCAAGATCAATAGCCAATACATGCAGGACTGGGAAGCGACTTCAGGTCTGTCCAACTCCAACTGGAGCCCTTCACCGCAACAGAGCTCCCAGAACTCAGAATGTGGGCACACATGTAACCTTGAGCAAATGACCTCACTTCTCTGAGCAGTACGTGCCTCATCTGGCAAGTGGCCCTGATGTGCCCCTCTTGGGGCTGGGCGGGGATTAGATACTAAGAAAGGAGAATGACCCTGTGCTTGGCACCAGGAACTAAACTTAGCAATCCCAGTCTGAAGAACAAAGAGCCATCAGTAGAACCCACGTGGGCATGAGAGGGGACGTAGTCACTTCCCGTCTGCCTTCCTGCCCCAGGGTTTGTGCTGGGTTTCCACCAGGTCAGCCATGGAACATCTGAGAGGCTAGGCAGTGACTATGGCATGCTAGCTGCATCCACCTCCTTGCCTGACAAGCGGCCTCTTGAGTTGGACTGTCGCCTGGTCTGGGGGAGCACCCTTAACACCAGGAAGCTACAGAAGGGTGCCCTCACCTATGCAGGATGCCCATTCTTCCTCTGAGCCTGCTTCCCAATGGCCAAAATCCCAGCTCCTGGCCCCCTCAGGTTCTCCTTCCAGCATCCTGACCCTATTCCTTGGGGACCCTGACAGATGGGCCAAGTAACAATCCCTGTACAATACCCACATCCTGTTTCTCAGAACTGGTGACTGTTACCTTATATGGTGAAAAAGGACTTTCCAATGTGATTGATTAAATTAAGGATCTTGAGATAGAGAGGTTATCCTGGATTATCTGGGTGGACCCTATATGCCATCCTAAATGTCCTTTCAGGAGGGAAGCAGAAGGAGAATTCACACAGAGAGAAGAGGAGAAGGTGATGTGAAGATGGGGGCAGGGATTGGAGTGATGTGTCCACAAGCCAAGAGTTCCAATAGTTGCCTGAGTGAAAGAGGCTAGGAAGGAATCTCCCTGGAGCTTCTGGAGAAAGCAGGCCCTGACCACACCTTGAAGGTGTCTATTGATACTG
>PVKS010015184.1:0-46592 GCA_004027875.1 Aplodontia rufa | reverse complement strand
CAGATAAGGCATTTATAGAGATGTGTTGGGAAGGAGGAGAGGGGAGGGATAAGGGTGGATAATTGTGTGTGTGGGGGTCTTAGGGATAAATCTAATTTTCAGAATTTATATATATTATATTATTTCGTTAGAAGCTTGTTTGATTGTTCAACAAATAAATTTCTGAAATAAAAAACACATTGAAGAGTTGTACAGGACACACTGAAGAGTTGTATAGGACAGTGGCTACTGGGCTATACATTGTACTTATGTGAATTATACAAAAGGGAACTTTTTAGGAGAGATGCAGCCCTTGACTTGCACGAAGTAAGGTTAACAGGGAGGTTCTTCTTCCTCTAGCTGTCAGATGCATTTGTAGAATGCATACAGAACAAAATCAAATGCTGTGGGTTAAATGCTTTTATATATTTGGCAGCTTCTGTAGAATTCTTTCAGAAACTTTCAGAGTTAGATTGGAGGACCCCCTTCCGCAAAGCACTGCCCCACAACCAGAATTACCTAACTGTGCCTGAGATTCCAAGAATTTGAGATCCCACATCGTCTGTGGAAGCATAAATAATGAAGAAAAGGTGATGTTCCTACTAGCAGCCAAAACATTTTTGTAACCTTAGATTTTCAAATTATAGAAGAGGAGGATCAATGGAAACTAATCTTTAATTTGTGATAGAGCCTAGCAAGACAGTCTCAATCTTGCTCTGTAAATCCCAGAGGTCATTCATTTTTTTCTTCCATCCATTCATTCATCCATCCACCCACCCGCCCAATCACATGTATCTCTTCTCTGTGAAGTGTAATGAGAGGCAATAAGAAATCCTGGAATGAATGTGGACTTTGAATCTAAAAAGATATGTTCCTAAATTCTGGCTCCCCCAATTTTCTAGTTGCATGCATTTATATAAGATGTTAACTTCACTGAATTGGCTCCTTGATTTGGTATGCATTTTATCATCTACATTGTATGATGATAGAATAAGGTACTATCTCTATAGAGCCTACAGGACTTGGCACATAATGAATAATAATTGAGAATTATTATTTAGAGACAAGATACAAAGATATCAGAAAATAATTGATATTTTTCCTGTTCTCTCTTGATGTCTATATAATGCATCATTTCCCTGATTTCTATAGGATATAACTCAGAATAAAATGGATCTTTTCAGGGAAACATACTCAAAGTAAGATTAATAAAAGACCAAAGACATCTATAAAAAAAAGTTGTTACTTTTCAGAAGTTGGCAGAATTTTTATTTATTTTTTGGTTTATCATATATTATATGATGAGAAATTTGGAAACACTTTCATAATACTATGTATTAATGTGCACCATACTTTTTTGCAAGGCATATTTACATCTGTTATATTAATACTTCTATTTAAGAACAAAATTTATAACTTCCATTTTATATATGAGAAAACTATACTAAGTCACATTGCAAGCTGATGGCAGTGCCAAATTCTTTTAATAACTTTAATAACCCTTTGGGAAGGCTTGAACAATTCAAAAATTAAACAAATGTAAACATGTACAAGGCCCTAGGTTCAATCCCTAGCCAAAAAACAAACAAACAAACAAACAACAACAACAAGAAAAGAAACAGTAGCTAAATCTTCCAGGAAGAGACTACCTGGCCTATGATAGTTTCTCAGAAAAGCAGCTAACATTTTTATAGAAAAGTGTTACGACATATACAGTAGAGCCTTTGTGAGGAATGTTTCTGTTCACATTCAACAGGAAAGAGGGCCTTCAAGGAAACAGACACAAAGAAGCTAACTAGAATATGAAAATACAAGTGGTGGTAACTACTGATTAGTATTTAACTACTTATTAGTATTTAATCCAAATCTATCTAAAAATAGTTTTCATATGGATTTATACTACTTTGCATTTTGTTGAAAATTTGAAATAATTTTAACTAAAACCATGTTTATTTACATTCACTTTGACCATGGTCAGTGGATACAATTGGCCCTACAGGATCAGAATTAACCCCATAATCTATGTGAATGATGCCTTGTAGTACATAACCTGCTCTCCTGTACCTTAGCCTTGTCTTTGATTCAACATTCACATTATTTTAGCTTTTTTACTAATTGTTTTCTCCCCACTGAGGAGTTCTGAAGAATGAGCTCATGAGGCAGCAATCTTGATTTAAAAATTACTTTACCTAGACTCAAGGAAAATTTAGAACAAATTTCAAATATATTGGTAACAGCATGATCGCGTTGTCTATCAAACAATATGCGGTACTCAAGTCATAAATCAGGTGCCAAAATGCATCAAGAAAAATCCATATTTTGCAAGTTTATTGCTAGACAATTTATTTTAATCTAATTTTTTGAGAATCAATTTTATTTACATTTTTCATCTGGATTCTGTTTTTCTGACAGTTGTGTATGTGGTGCTGGAGTTCAAACCCAGGTCTCAGGCATGACAGACAAGCACTCTACCACTGAGCCATCGCTCCAGTCCCCTCTTTTATTTCTGATGTTAGCAATTTATGTCCTTTTGTTTTTTCTTTTAGCTAGAGGCCTATCAGTTTTGCTTATGTTTTCACAGAATCAGGTTTTGTTTCTTTGTCCTCACATTCAATGCATATATTAGAAAAGAAGAAAGATTTAAATTAAATATATAAGCTTCCACCATAGGAAATTAGAAAAAGAAGGGCAAACCATATCCAAAATAAGCAGAGGAAAGAAATAATAAAAATTAGAGCGGACATTAATAAAATTGAAAACAGAATGTCAATATAGACAATTTATTTTAAATGAAAATCTTATTTGAATGAGGTTTAAATTATTGAATACCAGAGGTCCAAATTTTTTATTTGGCTAGCATTTTACAGTAAGGATTATAATGTATATATCCAGAAAGAAAATAACAGACTCTAAGAGAACTGACTATATACCAGCTTTGTTCTAACCATTTTATATCTTACAACTTCTCTGCTATTCTTAACAACATTCGGAGTCGGGTTTTATTATTATCCTGACTTTACAGCAGAGAGAATGAATGCCAGAGTTGTTATTTGTCCAAGGTCACAGTCTCTTGCTCGAGATTTGAACCCCTTTATCTGTCTCTATACCCCATGTTTTTTTTTTAATGAGGATTTTTTTTTTCTAAAGAGAGAGGGACAGTGAGAGAGACAGAAAGAGAGAATCAACTTTATTTAGTTTTTTCACATGGCCTTAGTTGCTCCAACACTCAGTTGTGTACCTGGTGCTGGGGTTTGAACCCAGGTCCTTGCGCTTGCCAGGCAAGCACCGAAACCGCTGAGCCACCACTTCAGTCCCAATACCCCATGTTTTTAACAATGATTTTAAACAAAGCCTAGAAAAACCTTTGGCTAACTTACTTCAAAAAATAACTTATGTGGTCTAATATTATCTGAGGAGGACAATATCTACATGTCATAAAACATAAGAAATACAATCCAGATAATTCCTATTTTAATTTTCAAAGATAAAATTATTATGTGGAAAACAGAAGAATTTCTCTAAGCAAAGGTTTTATTTCCTTCATTATTTTTACAAGATAATGTATCTTTGAGGTTTATATCTATCTTAAAAAAATATCTGTGAGTCATAATTAACCATGGTGCTTCAGTAAGAGTCATTTTGGAAGAACATGATGGAATGACTTATTCTTTGTTGGGGAAGTGCAGAAGAAAATGTAATGTAATCATCAGCATTTGATCAAAATATGGAAGATCCTAAAATAAATCTCCTTGATTCATGTATTCATCTTCAACTCTCATTTCAGATGACTGGCACTGAACCTTTAGGGGATGATTTTTGTTTTTAATAATTTGGATTGTTGGTAAGAGCATATTCAAAGACAATTAGTGATTTCCCTCTTTGTAATAATTACTTCCCTGTGATAATACAAAATGGTATTCTGGATTAATCTGTTTTTTTCAGAGAAGTAATTAAAATCTTGAGAGAACTGTGTTATCAGCTTATCAGGAAATATAACTGGGTCAAGTTTATATTTAAGATAACCAAGGTCAGAACTTTATAGGAAGTTTCCTTTGGTTTTCCTGATTGTCTTCTCTGTGTACTTGAAGGATTTTTTTCCCTCAATGAGCTGTTTTCTCTAGTAAATGATAGGGAATTTAAGTTGGAATCATATTAATGGCCCCAGATTTCTAAAGACTACCTGCAGGTCTTTTGTACAAGTATTTTGAAGCATATCCTACATTCTGAACATCTGTATCTCCTCTTTGCTCTACTTTAACTAACTGGAAAAGAACCTGTTTTTGTATCAGGCTTCTTTGAAAACTGTAGAAATTATGTAATCCATTATAAGAAAGCCAGTCCTCAAAATATTCAACAACCAGTAGGACATCTGCATTGACTAAGCAGTCCCTGGATATAAAAAACGGGTACACTCATAATGATTCCCAGTCAGATTATTTGAAAATAATGGACTTATGGAGAATCTTAAATTCATAGATTGTGGCAATATAAGCTTAGAATTAATTGATTTATCTTTCACTGTCACCTATTATTTCATAAAAAGTACATTACTAAATATACAAACATACAATATTCAGAGTTACTTTTTTCCATTGCTTATTATATCATAATTAAACTTCTTCAACTAAGCAAACTAAATCTTGTAAAACTAGTGTTCTGCCAATCTCCACACTTGAGCCTACTGTCCTACATTTCTTTTTCCTATAATGTTCTCTATTTTCTCCATTCTCCCTTTCCCATCCATTCTTTTCTCAAAACACCTATTTTAAGAAGCCCTCCTTGATTTTCCTGTGTTTACAATATGTAGTTCTATATGATATTATCATACTGACAACTTCACCTTATAATTTATAATAATGACTATTCCATCATGAATATTAAATATTCTCCTTTTATATCATTTCATAGCAGTACATTTTATATTCTCTATTTGACTTTAACCTTATATTTTCATATCTCCCTGCAAGGCCTATCATTAGTCTTTTTAGAACAAGCCATTCAATGTTTATTAATTTATTGCTGGTGAATAGTCATTTACTGAGCCCACTTACACCACAAAGCAAAACACCACTTTTCTATTAATTTCAAATGACTGCATTAAATATCAGATGTTTAACCTTGGAATCAGCAGCCTCTAGTCTGGTGAAAAAAAGCACCAAATGAATGTATGTTTGGTTTGGTGAATCCTTAAGACTCTCAAGATCTGTACATAAACTTATAGTCGGATTTGACAATTCCATATCTCAGTCAGAGATTTCAGAAAGAAAAATAGGTATCCTTGCAGAATAGGAGAGCTGAGCTCAGTCACAACTCAGAGGAATACCTGTTTCAGGTTATTTCCTTGACATGGACTTCTGTCTGTTCATGACTTTTCTGTTTTAGTTACATGAGCAAATATGCTTTTTCCAGGAGAGGGACACTCAATGTACCAAACCCTCTATATTGGGAAGAAATTCCTCTTGTACTAGTACTAATTCACACTTGACCTTCATTAAATAACCTGCAAAAACAGCAAAACAAACAAAAAATAAAAAATAAATCAGGTAAACAACAGAAGAGTAGAGCAAAAAGAGATGAAACTGGATCTGACTTCAAGACCTTTGACTGCCAAAGCTTTCGTTAGTCATCCTGGACAAGACTTAACCTCTCTGGACCTTGTTTCCATCATATGGAAAACAAAAGGGCACACCCTGAATCATCTCCAAGTCCCCTGTAGCTGAAGAAAGATTTACTTTCTGGCTGCTGCAGATGTGTTGTTTATGTCTTTCTGTCTCAGAAGACTTGCTCCTATATCCTCATGAGCTGTTGAAAGGTAGTATCTCTTAGCCTGAGTACAAAAGTGACATGTGTCCCTTTTCAAATCCTCAGAACTATTACATGTATCTGGGGAAGTTTTGTCCCCTGTGTAGTTTCAATTACAATAAGTATTGTTTTCATTTCGGGTTGTAGCAAAGACTTCTGCCTCTGTGTGACTGTGTGACAGCTGCTGTGCACCCTTCCAGTGGTGGCTGAAGTGATTTCTGCACCTGTCTTATGATTAAAAATATTGGGGGACACAAATGGACCCAGCATGCGGGAAAGTATTGTCACCTTTTCCATATTACACTTAACTGCTGACAGTCACAGATCTGGAAGGAGAGGCAAGCCAGCAAATTCATCAAGGGCACTAGCTGCTTCCCTGAAGTGTGCTCTATTTATCTAAACGGCTCTGGGACAGGGTTATCTGTCCATTAAAGATCAAGGTTCACTGTCATTTTAGGACTGGGCTTGAAGATGGACTCTCTGAAGAATGTAAACAGCTTTGTCAGGCCAGGTGACATGAGCCTACCTCATTCACCCCATTCACCCCACCACCATTTTCTGTCCCCTAGAGTGTTAGTATATTGTAGTGTTAAGTGTTTTCTGTGCTAAGATCAATATTTTGAACAGTGGGAATTTCAAATAATCCTGTTTACTTTTAAGAGAAAAAAATCACATTTAAGGATTAGTAAAAAAGGAACAAAAAGTAATAAAGAATTTCAATTCAGGAACAAGAGACTTGAATTCAAATTCTATTTCCTGCCTTAACTAGCTCTATGATCTTGGGTGCTTTACTGAAAGTTTCCATGCTTCATTTTATCTATCTGGAAAATGCGTACGCAGTACCTTTGTTGGAGAGTCGTTGTTACAAATATGTTAAGGAAAAGTGTTAATCATATTACCTCAAACATACTAAGTCACTCAAAATTTTTTCTTTGTTTTTTAAAAAAAGAATGTTATAGAAACAGCTGACAGTGGAGATATGGCCTAGTCTATGCAGCAGGAAAAAATGACTTTTATTTAAATAGGCATGACATCTATTCAGAGAGAAATTATTCAGAGGAAATTATTTTGCAGTGACTACAAGAAAGATGGTGAATCAGACAGATCAGGATTTAAATTATGATCTGTTTGAGTATACCTCTATATCTTACCTATTAAATGGGCTGAAACACAACTCACTGTACCATGTAAAAGATCTCTCCATACTATCATTTTCTGCCCTCAAGAGTGTGATCTCTCCATGTACTCATATTTTGTCAAAATTAGGATTAAATAATGGCAGCTGAATAAATGTTTTACATATGACTCCTAAGATTGCTTATAATTTAAGAATGATTTTATATTTCATAGGATGCTTTCACATTTCCAAAACATCTTTTGTCATACAGGGACATTCACATAAATGGAAGATGATAAACATTTGGTGAAAACATGTGAAATACATGAAGTGAAATGTTTTATGATATAAGCTAGATCACTAATTTCTTATGAATATATTTGGCAAGGATTGGAGAATAAGGATCTTTCATTTCAATAGAGTTCCAGTGCAATGGTCAAAAGTATGACATTTATATATCACACATTCATTTATTAAACAGACATATATTAAACATGTACTTTATCTCAAACTTAAGCAAGTTTGAAATACAGAAAAATGTTGTATCAGACATGTTTCTTCCCTATAAAATTTCCCTGAAATAAAGAAAACACATGCATATAAGTAAATATGTGATGAGTTAGGAAATGATAATGACCACAGAAACAAATGATGGCAATACTACTACTACTGCTACTACTACTACTACTACTAGCAGCAATTGGAATTGAAGGGGAAAGAAAACAATTCAAGCTATAATAATCAGACAATAGTTCATGAAATAGATCCAATTGGCAAAAGGAATGTTCCAGGTAGAAGAAACAAGTAAGCAAATCTGAGACAGACTCCTAGGGAGATGTTCAAGGGAAGGTAAATGGTGGTTTTGTTGGAGCATATTGGTATTAAGGATAATTGCATAGGGGAAATAGAAGAGCAGGTTGAGCCCCAGATTGAAATCAATCATGGGGAGATATCTTTGGGGCCCATGATTCTCAATCATTCAAAAATCTAGTAAAATGCTTTTCCACTTTGCAGTTTCACTATTTAGTCCTCTTGGCATACATTGTTAGAATCACAAAGTATTTGAGGGAAATATTTTTTTTTGTGTTTACATTGGACACACAAGTCCTATAAAGTTAAAGGCTGCCAGGATCCAGCAAGCCTGCTTATGTTTGCCAAACATAAGCAAATCAAATTTAATTTTCATATATTATGAACTATTGAAATATGTACAGTGGTACTCCAACAATATTTAATACTAAGTCATTGCTGAGTGAAAGTTTTTGAGCTAATAGATCCTAATTTTTATATTGGCCTTAGTGATTTTAAAAGAGTGTTTACATGGTATTTCCGCAAGTGGTAGTTTCTCAATAAATGTTCCAGATTGGACAAAATATGGTTGAATAAATAAAGATTACATAAATTTGGCTGAATTATATTACATTGCTAAATGGTTCCATTGAACATCTTAGGAATAGCATCAATATGAATTAAAATTTTTTGCTAATCTTTCATAATGCTTGTTCATATCTTTTGCAAAGCTAACTTCATGTTTTTTTCCCAGAGTCTTATTCAAGTAGCTTTAACAGTGAATCAAAAACAAACAAACAAACAAAAAAAAACAAAAACCACACACACACACACACACACACACACACACACACACATATCTTTCATTTATCTGAGTTGGAATTTCTCCCTTGATCTAAAAAGTAATATGGATCCACACTGACACCTTCTTCCCCTGTTATGCAGAAAAGGATATTTGTGTATTGGAATATTTTGTGGTAAGCTTTATTATCATTGAGTTTCTAAGAATTTATTTTACTTCATTTTAATGGTAGTGTTTTAGAAATTAAGGGAACAAATAGATCACTGTCATTCAGTGTTTTCAATATTGTCAGTTTGCATCATTATTTCTGTTCTTCCTATATATATAAATATTAGAAAGAAAATGAACTATATTGTATCTTATGATTAAGCTCCATAATTCAGTGACAGGTAAATAATGCATTAATCAACTCTTTTCAAGAAGAACTGAAAACCTTGAAAATCAGTATGAATGGGCCAGTGGTCATAAAATATCATATAAAAAATATTGCAATAGTTCTTCTTTCTTAAAAATGTAATTCATTTTTGTCTCACATTTGTCTCTTATACTGTTCTTTTGATTTTTTCCTAGATGGTCTCCCATTCTGACCCCTTAGCTTGAAGAGAAATATCTTTGGTCAATACATTCAGTACATCTTTTTAAAAACCTTCAATATGTAAGGCACCATTCCATATAGTGCCTCAAATACTAATTCCTTCAGTCTTTCTGGCCACAGCCTACTAATGGACCATATTTCCAGGACTGTTAGAAGAACCCTTTGCCTAAAATATACATTCCTCCACTTAACCAGTTTGATCTATTGCCCAGGACTGAAATTTTTCTTTAAGAGAGAGTATATTGTATTTAGTTCATCAGGATTTTTCTTCTTTTTTTTTCAAAAGGAAAATATATTTGAACAGAGAACAACAATAAAAATAATGAAACCACCAAGAGTGAGGAAGGTAGAACAAAAATATAAATTGTGAAGTCCTGACCACTTATTAGAACTGTTCGCTTGTGAAACTTTTGTTATTTTTAGCAGGAGAGAGGGAAAGAGATATAAGGATGGAGATGTGGACAGAAAGGTAAGGTTAGTTACATGAATAATATTTTTAAAATGAAGTTGTTTAGAAGAAAAAGAACTCTTCTTGCCCTATGGGCCCTCATAACGAGATTACTTTGTGATGTAGTGAAATCATTTTAAAAACTTTAAAACACTAAACAGCACCGAGTGCCATATATTTGTTTCTTAGAGTCGTTCAATGTAGAGGAACATCAAAGTATGTCAATAATTGCAGCTTTAGAAAAGACCTCATTAAAAAGTAATCAGAGAGTAATTGGTCCTCTGTGTTACAATACCATCCTGAGGCCATACCTTGGAGAGCTAATGATTTCGGCGTTAACACCTGGATGTGAAGTAGTTTACCCAATTGGCTTTTGTGTTTCTTCCTTCTTTTTACTTTATTTTTTAATTTTACAACCCCTTGAATAGGTCTGGCTTTTCTAGGAGCTGAAGATCAGGGACATACTACAGAAGATCAATCAGGTGTGGGATTTGGGCTTGAAGGACTACTGGAAAGAGTGATTAGCTTTTTCTTTTGCTTAGAGGTGACTCTAGATGTTCAGATTTATTGCATTATATTCACTGGTGCAAATAAATAAATAAAGACTGGAAGATATATTTTGCCATCAACCCCTGAGTTACCCAGGCTGTAGAATATATGAGATGAGAAGTTCATCAAGGTGTTCTAATATAGGGATGCACTCTTTAAACAATAAAATTACTAATTTTGTGATGTGTGGGAAAGGGGAGGCACAGAGATTACAAAGGCGTGAATTTACAACTATAATCATGAATATCTCATAAAGTCTTATAAACCATTTTCATTCAGAAAGAGGTAAGACGCAAAATGGAGTAGATACTTTATGATTCTATTTGTATAAAAGTGCCACAACACTTAAAGCTATCCTATGCTATTAGAGTTACCTTGGGAATGAAGCTGGTGACTGGAAGAACCCAGAGAGGCTTAGAATGCTGTTAATGTTGATTCATGATCTGGGAACAAAAAACACCAGTGTGCTCAGTTACCTATCAAGCTGCACACTGATGATACCTGTACTTTTCTCTGTTCACATGTCAACAAAAGTATTGCATAAACTCTCGACCCATCACCCACATATTAGAGTATATAATGATAACTTAGCTATGCCTCTGCCATCCTTTCTCACCTTCCCAGCATGCAGGTGACAAATTGATCATTATTTCCAAAGTGCAAGGTATTAACCGTTTGGTTTCCATTGTTTTTCCCTTTTCTAGTTTTCTTTCAGATTTACTCAATAGAGTGTCTTCTTTTCTGTATAAAGGTACAAAGATTCATTTGACTAGTATGTTTAAGGGCTGGGAGGTGGCTCGGCAATAGCACTTGTCTGGCGTCCATGAGGACCTGGGATAGATCCCCAGTGCCACTTACACAACTAAGTGGAGGGACAACAAAAACCTGATGAAAAAGTAAATAAATAGTATGTTTAAGTCAAATACCTTAATGCTATATTATTTTTTTTAAAAATCCTTTATTTTCTTAAGCAACATCCCTAACCCTGAGGGTTTCTCAAGGCTGTGCGTAGTGTTAACTGGAAACGAATGATAATGCTGAAAAATAAGAGGCTGGGATCAGGGTTTAAAACGATAGGCTTCTTAGAAGTTGTGGAAAAAAAAATAAGAACAGGAAAGAATATTGAAGGTATGCTGCAAAAAGATCCAATATCCTTGAATGGTATAGACAGTTTCTAATTTCAAAGTAATTTCTCTTTCACTTGTGTTAAAGTGTAAAGAAACATTCTAATACGATTTAACACTTCATAGTCATTAACTAATTAACTGATGAATCCACATAACAGCTCTATGAGTTTGTGTTAAATATCTACCATTTCACACATCTTGTGTCATTTAGAAACTCTTAGCTCTTTTCATCTCTGCTCTTTTCAAAACCTTTAAAAAGAACTAATTATTATCGTGTCTCCAGTGAAGGACAAATATCAAATTTCTCTCCTGAGAAAATCCAGTGCTTTCTGAAGTGAATTTCTAAAAACAGTAAAAAAAAAAAAGAATGAAAGAAAGAAAAACCAACAACAAGAAGAAAAAACCAACTCAGTGACTTTAGTAGTGATATGACTCCAAAATTTAAATATCACCCTTTGACCTCTATTATATTTATTTTTTTGCTTTGAGGAAAAAGATCAGCTTCTGTGCTTATACATAGTGTGTGCTCAATAAATGTCTATTGTAATTTTTCTTTTGTAATTCTTTGGATAATTTGCTTTGGCATAATTTAGCTATCATTTCATAGACTCAATTGAATTTTTTTTAAAAAATATATAACTACTGTGTTCCTTTTATCCAAATGCCTAAGTTGTTTTTACAATAGAAATGAATTGGGTTCTAAGCTCTATAGGGCATTTGATTCACTAGAATGATAACAGCATGTTCTTCTGAGCAGTGCTATGGGCAGATGTGATTTATCCATGTTTGGAGTTTAAGAAAAAATGAAAGAGAACGTGGTGGGGAATCCGGAGGAGAGAGACAGACTTAAGGGTGGCATTTTAAAGGTGATACTAATGAAATGGAAGTGATGTTGAATTATTAGAAAAAGGAAATACTAACATCAGAATTTTTTTTTCGGTGCCAAGCAAAGTTATCACAAAATAATCTTTAATACAAGTCTTTAATTAAAGTGTTTTAACAGAGAGTTTCCAAGTTTCTGGTTTTAACAACTGATAACTGAAGCACGAGAGACACTTATTCATTACTAATAGATTGCAGAATTGGCAATTTAAATGTATAATGTAAAAATGTCTAGGAAAGAGTGGAGACAACTAAGTTTTATTGAGTACCTGCTGTGCCCACAAGCACATGCTATCACAATATGTCTTCAGAATCGCCCTGGGATGTGAAGTGCCATTTTACAGATGAGGAAACTGATGCCATATCATGCTGCTAAGCTAACTAGGCCTGCAGCCCATGTTTAATTAATTGATTCAGTGTCTGTGATCTGTCCCTTAAACCAGGAAATAAAAGTAGTCTTCCATGAATGGATTTAATTTGAAACCATTAAAACACTACAGGTCTCATCTATCTCAAATTAGTTACCCTGATGTACTGATTAAATAAAAACTTGGATATAAGAACTTCTTTTGTCTTTTTTTTAATTTCTTCTTCTTCTTTTATTTTTATTTTTTTGTGTGTGCAGCCCCTCTTTCAGCCACACTCAGCTCACGCAGCTTGAATTCTGGCTGGCACGGGCAGTGCGGTCAAGGCTGCAGCTGTTAGTGTCCCCTCCTCCCATGCTCATCATGAGTTCTGCAAATGAGCCCTGCAGACTGAAATTGCGTTCTGCAGTTTATTTGACAAATAGCTTTTGTGGCATTTGATTTTTCATATCACTCATAAATTCTGGCAACAATCTTGCTGTTTGTCAGGTTCAAATTCTATGTATTTCAAAGAAAAGAGTTGAAGATCCCTGCATTCAAAGTGGACTCTATTCTTAAGATTTATTTGTAAATTTTGCTTAAAACTACTTTGAGAGGAATGAAGGATATTCTCCTGGTAGTGCCTTGCTACAAATTATTTCTATCCTTACATCATAAATCTTGATAATATGTCTTTTAAAACGTGCCTGAGAAATGTATTTGGTGTTTATAGTGATGGATTTTAGTTAGTCAAATTGTGTTCAGGCAGTATGTTTGACTCTTCATGTTCTGTGTGACACTGGAGTAAAATGGAGACTTGGGTCATTCAGCTGCAGGCTCTAAGAAAGTCTGTTGTAACTGTGCATTTTAATTAACTGAATCAGCTGAGGAAATGTTGTCTCTCTACTGTGGTGTAGCTGTCTGCCTTGTAAAGTACCTCCCTGGATAAACAGAGGACTTCTATTTCTTAAACTGCCTTTCCCCCATGGTCTATAAGAGTGTTGGCCTTTTTCTTTTTTCTTATATTACAGGTGGAGAAGGTCTAATTAACTCTAAAATGATTCTCCAGTAAACTCAATAGCATTTTATTTTTAATAACAACTGACCTACAGTGTACTATACTGCAGGGTACATGCTATTACTAGAACACACAGCAACATTTAGAAACCTAAATCTATTTTGTCATATTACCAGAGATGTCATCTGCACTTGGGTTCAGTTGAAATACAAATTGAAGATCAGATAGTTTTTTTCTTTTTTTAAAAACTCATCAGAAGGCCACTGTGAGCTGAGCCAACAAAATGGGAATAATTTAACCATTGATTATTTTTGCATGACACTGCTTGAACGTAAAACTGAGTTTAATATGAGGAGATGTGCTTCCAGGAGTTATGTGCAAATTTGACCTCTGGAAATGTGATTTGAGAGCATCATGCTCAAAGCTGTTTCCTGCCAGAAAATTGCTTCTGTATGGATATAGGTTAGTTAACCACCCCTTTCTTTTTTCAATTGTCATCCAACACTCAATACAAATATTTTAAATCTGAAGTAGATTAATGCAAATTTAGAACAATGGTTTTTCATCTATTCAAACTGTGTGGGCCCTCTACCTGAGTTAGTCCAAGTAGATTCCAGTACTGAAAATAAAAGCAGATACAAAATCCAATAGCTTCTTTTACTTCTTCCTCTTTAATGGGGAATGCAAACTAAAAAAAAAAACAATTAAAGAAAATTGATATGAACTGAAAAACATTTAATAGCCACTGGATGTATCTTAAGCAGCAAAGAGGGATTTATAAGTAAAAAAAAAAATGAAGCAGTGACTATAGTGAAACCCTAGGATGGATAAGTAAGAGATGAACTGAGAAATGTAGCTCTTGGAAGATTGCTAAAAGTACAATTAAATTAGGTTGGAATTTCAAATAGAAGAAAATACACTGAAAGGTTTTCAGAAATCCTTGTAGCTACAAGTTTGTATGACTAAAAAGAATTTTACTTCAATTTTCCTATTACATATGTTCCAAAAATTAATATGCTTTGTTGATGGTACAGTTTACCATGGTCCAGAGTCTGAGCAGTACCTTATGTGAAAAAAGAAATATATATATATATAGGATGGTCTTCAAATCTATCTTACCTTATAAATCATAATTAAAATGCAACTTAAAAATACAGTAGGGAGTATATCATTTCTTTTTCTGAAATTAAACTGCAATTAACAAAATTATAGTTTTTCACTTATATTCCCAACCAAAGCTGTTGAACACAAATAGAATTTTTACTGTTTTCCATTTAATTATAAGACTGTATCATTTTAATTATTGCTTTTTTAAAAGATTAAGAAACATTGGCATTTTCTTTTTAATTCAGTCTTAAGGTGCATTTTTCAAGTTGTATAGATTAACTTCTAAAAAGACTTTGATAGAGAAAAAAATTGAAAGAAATTATAAATTCAAAGAGAGGTGGAAAAAGGAAATTCAGTGAAAAGGATTAAGGGAATGAACAGAACAGAGGAAAGGAAAGACTCAGTTCTGAGCAGATACTTTAATCCCATGTGATCAAATCAGCCTTCTACATAATTAATGTTTAGGAGGACAGGAAAAAAAGGCATTGTTATTTGTCAACTTCTGAGTATTTGAAATTTTAAGCCTCCAGTAGAATAGTTTCTTCAAAACTATGTATAGTCAGAGAGTCCAAGAACTCTGACCTACAGGTCAGAGTAATGTGGTAAGACAGAAGGGCCTTGGAATATGTCTAAAGAAGAAGCTTTGCAGAAATGAGGATGAGTAAGGAGACTTTCAGGTGGTCTAAGAGAGATAAAAAAATACATGACTTTGCCAGCCATGGTGGTTCATTCGTGTAATCCCAGAAATCTGAGATGCTGAGGCGGGAGGATAGCAAGTTCTAAGCCAGCCTCAGCAATTTAGCAAGACCGAATCTCAAAATAAAAATAAAAGAAAAGAAAAAGCATGGTGATATAGCTCAGTAGTAAAGCACCCCTGGGTTCAATTCCCAGTACTAAAAAAAAAATTAAATTAAATTAAAATATATGTCTTTTACCAAAAAAATGACTACCTCACCCCCACAAAATTAAGGTATATTTAATATAAAAATTATTTCTTTGTTTCACAATCTTTTTTAGCTCTTTGTCCTTTTAATATACTTCTGAAATGTTCATAGCTTTGATAAGTACCATAGGAAGACCACTGGTTGATTATTAAAGAAGCAATTTAAATCAGAATTCAATTCTCTTAAACTATGTTTTTTGCAAGAATAATTTTTTAAATCACCTAAGTGATAAATGAGAATATTGTTTGTAATGAAAAAGTATATATGAAACAACAAAAAAGTGTATATTGACTATGTAATTAAACATGAAGTTGACAAATTAAGTTTTCATCAAATTGGAATTTTTACTTTAGATTTTTTGCCACAATACCTTTATCATAATGACCAGAAAACAAATTCAACTAACATATACCCTGAATGAAAGGCTGTGCCCATCAACATTGGAAGAAGAAAGAAAAGAAGAGATGGTTTATTTCCTCCAAAAAAGAATACGGCAGACACATTAATAACCCAAGCAAAAGACAGCCTGTGATAGTCTCTGGTAGAGGTGTGAAGGAAAAAAAGGAAGGGCAAGATTCAGACTTATAGAGGAGTAGAATTTGGGTTGGATTTATGATTGAAAGGCTCAGAAATTGACAGGAGCACTTGGAAGGGAAGAAAGTCATTTCTCACAGAGGAAACTGATGAGCAAAAGCAGAGAGGTAGGAAAGTGAGAACTGGTTAGAGTTAGAACAGGGACATGGTAAAGAAGTAAAGGTGGGGATTTAGCTGGGTTTTGTTGGGAGGTTTAGAACTTTGATTTTACATATCATCCCTGCTCTCCAGTATTAACCACATGTACCCAGATTTCCCTGAGCTTGTGGCACTTTAGATTCTCTTTCTTGAGTCTGCCAGGAATCTATTTGTCTTTGTAAATAAAAAATATATGGGTACTAGGGCTGGAATGGTAGCTCAGTAGTTATAGTACTTGCCTGGCATGTGCGAGGACACGGGTTCAAACCCCAGCACCACATACACAACAAAGTGTTTGAGCAACAAAAGTCACATGGAAAACTGAATAAAATTGATTCTCTCTTTCTCTCTCACACTTATGAAGGGAAGGAGAAAGTAACTATTGAGTGCCAAACTTTGTACTATGAGATTTTATCAACATCATCTCATTTCGTCTTTATAGGATCATTCTTAGCATCAAATCATATAATATGTAAAAGGTATCTAGAAAAAAATCATATAAGATGTTTAAGAAATGCTGATTCTTTGCCATCTTACAATTATGTGATGATTTTACTATTCTATACATGTTCTGTTTGCTGCCCCTCCTTTTTATTACAAAGTGGTTGGGACTCAAGGTCTTTCAATTATTAAATCTCAGAACCAGAATTCAAAATACTTCCAGGATCCATAGCCCAAGTTCTTTACAGTATACAAAGTTGTCACTCCATGGAGAAAAGCTAAGGAAAAAGCCTGAGTATCTTGGCAAATCACTGAAGAAATTTCTCAAATAAAGTTTGTGATCTGCCTGGGTTTCTTTCGGAAAGGCCCAACTTCATGTTTGAAAACAATAGAGAGGAATTTATGTGGGATGATTTCAGCAGTGCTTGCAAAATCTTTTGCTCCAGAAGTGTTTTCCCCAAACTTGCTCTTGGTTGCTCTGGGTATGACGGCTCTGAGTATGAATTTCATGCCTTTAGCTAATGGATTTTCTCTCTCTTTATATATAAGTGCCCTTGGAAGGGATAATAATACTGCCCAAGATTTGGGAATAGAGATTTGGTAAAACATGACAAAAAAAGAGCCCTGGGTACAAATGAATAGAGGGATTTCAGTGTAGATAATCCTTCAATAGAGGGAATGGGAGGCAGAGAAGATAAAAGGCAGATATCCTGGAATCAACTGAATTGCACTCAAGATATGAACCCAGTGCATCTGTCCAGTTGCTCCCACCATAAACAATGACAGAAACCTCTGTCTAGTAGAACTATGGAAAAATGGGAGGAATGGAAACTCAAATTGAGAATATGATGGCAAAATTGGAGGGTAAATCAGATGTAAAGAAGTGAAACATGGGGTATTTGTCATTTGGGCTTATTTCTAATATTAAAAATGTGTAATATGAACTTTAGGCTATTTTAAAAACCTACCTTGACCTTTCCTTTTTAACTTGTAGCTATCTTGATGATTTTGCATTTTAGTGTTCTAATAAAGACCCCACATATCTTGGGGTATTAGAGCACGAAAAGAGTAAAGTCCATAAAGATATGTGTATATTTTTACATTTTACTACTCAGTCCTCCCTATAAAAGTTGACAGTACTAAGTGCATGCTGTTTTTAATGAAATGAGATGGGCTGGAGTAGGTGTCACAGGCTGGGAAGAACATTAGATAGGCATATTAACACTTGGCTATGAGAGTGCTCTTCTAATACTAAATCACTGGAAATCATTTCCTAAGGGCAACTGGAGATTTATTATTTGGGTTGAGATTCCTTGTGTGAATGGGGTATGAATTATTTTAGGGAAGTCCTATAAAGAAGCAGAAAAGCATGGGATTAATGGGTGGAATTTTAAGAAGACAGATTCAATATGAGAAATTTGTTCTTACATTAACAAGAAAAAACTATCTGAGCTACGAAATATACCAAAGACTTCTTATCAAATTGTGAGATTATATAAATTTCTGGTAAGTAATTAGAACTCCATTACACATAAGCAGATACATATACAAATGTGTAATAAAGTGTGGATAGTTACCTTATAGGATATGGATTTTTTTCTAGGCGTCATTCACCACATGACTAGCTTGGTGGAAAACACAAAAATACTTATAAAAATGATCAATGCCAAATTGCACAGATCCTTAAATATTCTTTTTCAATATCATGACTGTTTCTCTGTTATAGTTTTCACTGTTGCAATCTTATCACAGGCTTATTAGAGTTGTTAAAGCTATTCTATTTCTTCAATATAAATATGATGTATGCTACAAGTTTCTTTTAAAGTTCTTTTGAGATTTTGGATGATTGTATCAAAGATTATACTTCCTTGCTTTAGCTAAATATGGAACCACCTGTTTGAAGCCATGAAGACCATCAGTAGTACTTAGTCTCACTGCCTGCGGGACACTTTCTTTTTACCGCCACTTTATAAATAAGCTCCATCCTCAAAAGTGCTGAATACGAATTTATATGTAATTGATTAGCTCTTTAATGACAAATGTATTCTATACAATAGATAGATATAATGAGATGAAAATGAAACTTTAACAAAATTGACATTTCTAAATGTAATGTCTACCTTATCATTTCCTATGTGAGGCCAAAAAATTGCATTTTATCCCTGGTGAAATATAAATATAGTTAAGTATTCTCATAAAATCCTCTACTTTGTTTTTTAGGTGTTAGTTAATTAAAAGTACAAACTAGTCAGCTTTAATATTTGCCAGACTAGTAAATCAATTATATCTCTTTTTCACTCTTTGATAATCAAAATATATTGTGTAAGTGTTCAGCAGGATGTAGAAAAAAGAGAGAAGGGTCAGCCAGCCTCAAATTTGTTTCATGTTCTAATATTTGTTGCAAGTATATTTTCTACTGGAGATATGCTTCCACTTCAAGTTAAATGATCATTTTTATTGATTTATTAGAGAAGATTTTTCTGTGATATAGGAATTAGGTAACATTTTCACACAAAGAGAAAAACAACTTGGGGCTGGAGTGCTGGCTCAGCAGTTATGGTGCTTGCCTGGCGTGCACAGGTACGTGGGTTCGAACCCCAGCACCACGTACAAAATGAAGTCTTGGAGGAATGGAAGTCACATGAAAAACTAAATAAACGTTGCTTCTCTCTTCTCTCCCACTGTCCCCTCTTTCTTTAAAAAAAAAAAAACTTAAAAGAGGGAGAAAGAAGTAAAGGAATCCTTTCTCCTCCTTGGGAGGAGGAGCAGGGGGTCCCTAAAAATAGTAAAAAAAAATGGAGAATTGTCAAGAAGTTATTTTCACTGCAAAATTTGCTAAAAAAGGATATAATATAAACCCATTTTCTCCTCCCACCATAAAATGGATTATTAGTACTCATAGATGTTTTGTTTTTAGAACATGTAGTTGTAAAATCCATCATCTCTGCTTTTTCTTATATTGTAGTCCAGATATTCCTGTTGTCTGTGTGTTCCTGGAATGTTCCTCACATGTTCAGGATCCCTTGCTCAAGAACATCCATCTATCACCATATGAAGCTTAAACAACATGAAATTCACAAATGCCTCTTCTGAAAAACCAGCATCCTCTCTTTGCTCTTTTGAGATTGATAAGCACTCAGCTGTCAAAGACAGTTTGTGTCTACTTAAATTATAAGAATTTTGGAAATACACCTGTTACTTCTTGGGAAGACTAGCTACATCCAGTGAAGAGAGATTTGTTATACATTGGTCATTCTTTGATGCATTAAATATTTAATTTGCATAAGTAAAAGGTTATTATTTATAGAAGAACACTTTTACTTTATGCTTTTTAAAAAACTCTGATGATTTTCAGTGAGTATAACTGACAAAGTCATTGAAGTGTCTATACTGGGAGATTTTGGGCGTAGTTTTCCCTTAGGGTGGATGTGGGAGAGAAACAACAGCGAACTGGCATCATGTGATTGATATTTGGAATGTGGCTAATCCCATAAAACTATATGGGAACAATTACTTTTTTGTTAATTAATGATGGCATTTTGTCATATAAACATTATATTTACATAATAAATAAGGACTGAAAGAAAACAGTGATACTAGAGACGGAATGGATAAACCTCTGCTTGATGGAAAGCCCTGGCTATACTCACCTGATTTAGGACACACCTGAAGTCTGGATTTAGTTTGATAATTTTTTTCTGTGCTCTCTGGTCAGTATCTTTATATCTACCATACATCAGAATTACTATTGATACAATTCAACACTCAGATAACATGGGATGGAAGATCTATTTCCAAAAGGAAGCCAAAGATGAAAGGCAAATTCTAGACTCAGAGATGTGGGCTTCTGTTAGTGATTTCTTTTTGACTCACTGTCACATTGACATTGGTTAACAAATGTCTGAGAAATTTGAATTTAGTTCTTAATTTTAAAGACTCATATTCTACCATTCATGGCTGTGGTTATTTTCCTCAAATGAAATAGATTTTTTTATTTAAGTTTTTTTTTGCAGTATTTTTATTGTATTCTTTCAAACTATCTAAAATCACCAGTGATTTTTGGAAGCATGCAAAATTATGTAGACTCTTATGATTGGGGAAACAGTTTCACCTGTATATTTTAAAATTAATTTTCAAGAACCATTTAATATGCACTTTTTAACACCCATCTATTCCATTTCTTTTGCAATGTTTGTCATTCAAATTTACTGATGCTATTTTTCATACTTATAGTTTCTCCTAACTGCCTCTGATTTTTAATGTAAGTAGCAAAGAGATCACAAGACTAGGGAAGCTCCATGGTTTTGCTACAGATCTAATTACTAATGAGAACCTAGGGAGAAAAATAATAAAATAAAAAACAAAATTTTTCTCTTGTCACATCTGGAACTTATTTGGTCTTAAGCTTCGTGGCTTGATGCTTGTTCCTGATGCTAGTCTAATCCACACTTTGAATAAACTATTTGAGTTCTCATCTTGGTAAATGTCAAAAGAAAGAGAAGATGTTTCATGCACCTACAGTATCCTAAAAATCCTTGCCAAATTCATGAATCTGACTCTGCATTATCCTTACCCAGAAGGAGAGCATAATTTCATTATCCATGAATCATCACCTCTTAGACTGTAACATCATTGTCAAAGAGCCTAATAGAACCAGTGTTCAGCTGGCTGAAAAGGGGGAGGGAGGAAGAAAGCACCGGGGCAAAACATGGGTCACTGGCACGGTCAGCAAACTGGAGAGTTCTAAAGCAGAAAGGGGAGGCCTCCTCCCTTGATAGCTCTGGTATACCTTCTGACCAGTAAGTAACTGATGCTGATTCTTTCAATATTAATATTGAAATTTATTTCCCCCAACCTTAATTACATTGTTTCAATGACCTGCCTATGAAACGGCACATTCAATGAACATATTAGACTATTTGACTAATGTCAATGAACATAAATATTTTAAAATATTATCTATTCTTATTGTATTACCACTTTGTATCTTTGGACTCTTATTTCAAGCCCCTCAGCACCCTAATATGGCCTATTTCTTGGAATTACTAAAAATGACACTAATCAAGATATAATTTTCAAAAATTGTACAATAGTTGTATTTCCCAAGAGAATCAACTAAGTGAAATTCAAATCTGATGAACAGATCGGAAGTACACACCGTAAACCACATTTACAAAGAGGTTCAGGATAAGAAGCTAAATGTGTACCAGTAGCTGTGGTTAGTCTAACCAGCCACTAGAGGTCATTGCTACTCCACACAAATACAGTTTATTGCCTGTGTCTACTTAGGTAGTCTCACCAAATCAAGTAAAAAATGGTTTAAATTATTTGAAAAGATGTAATGGCAACATCCTTGGAAAATACAAACTCATTTAAAATGAATATATCTTTCATTGGTATTGCTTAGAAAACCATGGCCCTGGGACAATTCCCTCCACACTGCAGTACCACTATGCATACAGAGACAAACAAAAATGGAAAAAACCCACATGCTGTTCAAAGATGCTAAATTTCTTTTCCTTTCTGTTTTGATAAAACATTGGAAGTACTGAGTGAATCCACTCTCTATTGATGCATCTCTGTTGTTCAGTTCAACAGGTCAAGGGTGTTTAACTGTTGTCACTTTTGAAGGAAGTCAGATATTTCATGCAAATTTGCACAAAAAAATGAATATCAATCATATTTCTCTAGAATGCAGTGAGTTTTAGATACTTAGGAAAATAGATTTATTGCACGTAGGACAGAAAGTGCCATGGGGTGCAGGTGAGGGCAACAACTTCTTATCAGGAGAACATTTGCCCTTTTATTTTTTAAAATTTAACAATGGTGAAGTAATAGTTGTCTAACATACAGGATTTTTATATTCAGTCTTGGCAGATACTGAGAAGTAGAGAAGCTTCATTTCCAAGTTGGGGTGGGACGAGAAAGAACATTTTTCTTGTAATTTTGTGTTCCAAATAAAAATTTGTTTTATCTTCAAAGGGATTTTTGTTTTTTAATTTATTATTCAATTTATAAGTAAAGTTAGGCATTAAAAGAATGACCAGCCTTCAAAATGTTGGTCATTCACTTAATGTTAAATCACATTTTACACATCAAGTGGCTTGAATTTTAGAAATACTTTTTAATACAGCAAACATTTTATATATACTAGTAGCACCACAGAATCAATAATTTGAAAGAATTATAAAATATAAGTATACCTTGCTTAAACATATTTGGTATCCATCACAAATGACGGAGAAGTTCAAGTCAAAGAATAGAAATTGTTTTTTTTCACTTTAATACTGCATTTAATTAATACAATCACCTTTAGTACAGATAAAAATGAGGCTGACCAAAGGAAATTTCTTTTTTAGATGGAATATGTATTTACTGACATTTTATGAAAAATGTAAAATTACAACTTCAGTGAGAAACATCACAGTAAGATCAGTCATCCATTTCATATTTCTGTAAGGAAGTATCTGCATTATTAATCAATTGGGAATGTATGACTATTTGCCATTATTGCATACTCAACAATTATGCATAAACATTATAGCTATGATGCTTTTCTGGTATTTAAGATGTAGTCAAAATCAAAGTACCTAAAGAAATGTAGTTTAAATGTTTCTTTTTTATTTATTGCTCTTAGAAGTGTGATTTTAATAATCTGGCTTCCTTGCAATTATATTTCATGGTGACTTGCCTTGATTTGTCCTCTAAGCCTATGAAAAGCCACCAAACTGTATAAAAATGCTGGTAAAAACAGCCATTCACTTTTCTTTTTTGCTGCAGCAATTCTGTTTTGAAAGAACAGGGATGTGGTTAAAGATGTGAGGCTTGACATGACCAACAGCTTCAATGTAGTAATTCCTAATTTTTGCTCCTATAATAAAACTCTTCATTCTGGAAAACAAAAGAGTGAGTACACAGGCTAAAGATATTTTCCTAAAATCTCAGTGGACTGTAGGTCATGTTACTTAAATACAGAGGCTATGGTATTTGTGCTGCAGTCAATAAACTTTCAACAACGATATAAAAACATGCATGCAGCTTGCAGATCGCCAACAGGGTCTGTACAGAATTGCACTGGTGGATGAGTTTACAATATAGATGAACACAGGGACACAGTAATGTCATCAATAGCAAAGCAAAAAGAGAACTATCCTAGTGTTCATCTTTTCCCCCTTGAATTTATTTTATACATTTATTAAGGTGTTATACAAATCATCTTTTTCAATGAGGCTGTTGATAGAAAGCATGTCTTTTGGAATATGTTCTCTTTACACATCTGAATGAAGTGTCAGTCATTAGGGAGGACAGATTTGTGCAGCGTACATCATGAAACACTACAGGACAGTCTGACAAATTCTGAACAGACAAACAGCACAAAGCTAACGATTCCACTAACTACATGGGGGTCTTTGAAAAAGCTGGAGAGAAATTCTGATAAGGTCCCAGCCACATGCACGTAGCAAGCCTACTTCCTATTTACAAATCTTATCACTGAAAACTCCCTAACATGAGAAGCCATGGAGAAATCTACATCGTCAAATCTGCCTATTTTTTGGCCATTTAATCAACTTATTTAGGAAACATACAGGCTAGAAAAAATTGACAGTGAAACCTCTAGTCTGCTTTTATAGGGATGGGATTCAGAGAGAAGTCCTCAAGACTAAAACTTTGTTTTTACTATCTCTTCACATTTTGCAGTGTCTAATTGCAGTATTTTAACCCTTCAACACTTTTCCCCTGTGCTTGCCTTACTGTAATTCAGACACCTCTGGAAACTGCTCATGGTGCTGCTTTAACCCATCACCATCTTATGATAGTTTCCTGCAATTTTTCTTCATAAACCAAGCATTGTTTTAATAACTCTGTCTGTCTCTAAAATGTTCCTATAATCAAGTCATCTCCTAGAATTAGTTCCAGCTCCAAGTACCTGGGATTATTCATCTTTTTTCCTTGATTTGCCAACAAACTGCAAAGCTTCTAGAGCTGTAGATTTGGTCCTCCCAAAAGGAGAATAACAGCAAACCTGGGAGATTACTTATGAAAGAAGTTTCTTTTCTTCAAACAAATGCAATGTTAATGGAATCAATAAAGGATCTTATACAATAGGCATTATACTAAACCAGAGTTCAAGCTTCACATTGACTGTGGTATTTAAATTTCAATGGGTTGATTATGTATGAGAGGAAAAGAACCAGTATTATGAATGCACCCAGGACAGGGAAGGACCTTGCCTGCACAGTGAGAGAGAGAGGAGGGGAGGGGAGGGGCACCATGTTCCCTTTATAGTCACCGGAGTTCAATAAAGCACCACTTATTTCCTAGCTTTTAAGAGCGCTTTTTATCACAATGGTTCATACCTCACACTCCCTGGAGCCTGATTTGTTATAGGTGCAGGGTCCCGTCCCGTTCAGCAGCATCTCGCTGGTCTCCGTGTTGGTGGGTTTATAATCTACATAAAATTCCTGGGTGCTGGGAGTCATTTGCTTTAGTGACTGCCTTTTCTTTTTCCTGTGCCTTCGCATGAGGGAGCGCTGCTGCAGCTGTTTCATGCTTGCAGGGTACCGCTTCCATGACACGTAGATAACAAGCAGGATGACAAGCACGGACAGGAAAAGGGCCACGCTCCCCGCGATGATTTTATGGAAAGAAATGTGCTCTGTGTCAGCATCGGTCTCTGGGCCAGGCTCTGTGGCTCCCACCGTGGGGGGCAGAGGGGGCTTGCTCTCATGCTTCGGCCTGGGGAGCTTGGGTTTAAATGTTGGTTTGGGGAGAGCTCTGGCCAGATCAAACCTCTCAGTGGTGCTTTTGCCACAGATGCTGTAGTTCTTCACTGCATCGATCACATTTACTCCTTGCAGCTCTTTGGGACTGGCACAGATTATTGTATTCTCCCTCAGACCTTTAAAACTTTTCAGCCAGTTTACCAGGGAACAAATATTTCTGCTGCATTCCCATATATTCCCGGCAAGACTGATGTCATTAAGGGATATCCAAGAATCCAAAATCTCTTGACCAATAAATGTGAGCTTGTTGGAATCCAAGTTGAGGCGCTGCAGATTTGGGACACACTGGAAAACACTAGGTCCACTGAAAGCTTCAATCTCATTGCCTGAGAGATCAAGCCTTTGTAATGAGCTCCAGGTCCAGGACATGGTCTGTCCTATAACACTGATTTTATTCCACTGCAAATAAAGGTTCTGAAGGCTCACCAATCTTGGGAAAAGGGCCAGGTTGAGTTTGGAAAATTGATTGTGCTCCAGGTGAAGTTCTTTGAGTCTGATCATGCCAGCAAAGACATTTCTGGCTAAACTTCGGATCCTGTTATATCCCAGGTCCAAAAGTTCCAGGTTGCGGCAGTCTTGGAATATTCGCACAGGGATGGTTCTCAGGGAGTTAGACCGTAAGTGTAAACTGAGCAGCTTCCGCAAGCCTCGAAACTGTTCAGATCCCAGAGAATGCAGCTGATTATAGGACAGATCCAAGTTCCGTAAATTGGTCACAGGTCTGAAGGTATTGTTAAGAAAATAGGAGATTCTATTGGAACTCAGAATCAACTCTTTGAGTCTGCGTATTCCATTAAAAGCATTCTCATCAATATTGCTGATATGATTATGGTCAAGGTAGAGCCAGGTGAGCTGGTTAAGCCCTTTAAATTGATTATACTTAAGTTTTTGCAGGCTGTTATAGCGAAGGGACAAACCTAAGCAACCAGCAGATATACTTGAGGGTATCTCCTGTAATTTCTGAGATTCACAATATACCATTTTGCCTTCACACCTACAGCCCTTAGGGCATCCTCGTTCGGCAGAAGAAAGCATTGTCAGTAAGACAGTGGGGGCTATAACCAGTGCTACAGCTGATCCGCTCAGTAGCCTAATTACATTGAAACCTGGAAATAAAAACAACTTAGAAAAGTTATCCCCCCAAAAGAGAATTCATTTTTTTAATCAAGCAAAAATAGGCATATATTTTCATTTTCAGAAATTCAAATCTAGAGAACAACATTTAACATTAAATATCATCTCTTTGCAATTTGAAGAGATTGTGGTTTTTGTTTTAAATAGTTAAACAAGGAAATGTGTCCATTAAACAATTGAATTTATACTGTTAAAGCAGAACAAGGTATTCTCTAAAATAATTAAGGCAGAATTATTACATAGACTAGAGTATTTTTTTTTTAAGAAGGAAAGAAGAAAAATGACAAAACATACCCATCCTTTGTATTGTTCAAAGGTCGTCCTTAGGTCTTTTGCTTTGGCTTAGGGGGCCACTTGCATGACAGCCCCTGTCAGCTGCACTGTAGTGAGTCAGGGCTCGCTGACACCCAGGAAGAAAAATTGGACCCCTTGGGAGATGGACCGATTTTGGAACATAATTCTTTGCCAGCCACGCAGAACACTCCAAGAACAAATAAATCCCAACACCACATTCGCAGCAAAACATCAAAATCTTCCTAGGTAATAGGATCTTCATGGATATTACGTTTTTGCATCTTTACAGTTTTTTTTGTTTTCAGAGTGGGGGGTTTAAAAACTGGCTTCTACAATTTCTTCTTATCAGAAAGCTTGATGTATTCCTCCAGGGAACGTGGGGCTACCTGAGCTGCAACATCTGTATTCCATAGCCCAGCAGTTCCCGTGGTGAGCACCCAGTTCAGCCACAGAGCTGCGAAGGAGCCCAGAAGGCAGGAGAGCCCCGTACAGTGCACACGCTCAGCTCACTTCTGCAGACTGTCATTCTGAAAGCTGCTCTGACTGTTGCTTTGGTTTCAGTGAATGCAGTCTTATGTAAAGCTGCCCCCAGTGGTGAAGAACATTATGGGCATGTGCAGAAATGTCTCTCTTTTATCTTGCAAATGAGCAGGCTCTCTGCTGGAAAATGAATGATTCTTTTGGGTGGCTCAATAAGAACTGAATGGTCACCATAATCAATAACTAGCAACATTTTCTGTGATTTCCAAGTCCTGTTTTACAATTTGGCAACGTCTTTATTGTCTGCGTCTGCTTAATCAGTAAACATGCGCTGCCCAGTGTTTTTCTGGAGCTTGACATTAAGTTCGCAGACCGAATGTCAATTTTTCTTAACCCCAACGTAGACTTTAAACTGAAATTTATAAAATGAATTATTGAGCTCTTCACAGAGCAGCATTAACTGCATGCCCACTTGACCCCTTGGAGTCACAGTGATTATGTTATGCAAGGTGTCTCAGGATGCTAGAACACATGCATTTTGGAATAGTGGAGATGACTAATGGCATATGAATTAATGGATCCAATAGCCTTTCTGGTTTTCCCACAAAAGATATTAATTGGTTTAATGGCTTTTGGTTTGGTTTGTTGTTGTGGTTGCTGTGATTTTTTTTTTAATTAGAAGAAAAATGAATCATATTTAGTGCTAACGTAAGACTCAAGACATCATTTGGTTCATAGTTTATTGATGCTGCTATTACTAATAATATTTATTGAGTACTTTCTAAGGGTTTTAAAATGGGTCATCTTATTTTTTCTTTAAACAGTTGTATGATGTAGGTCCCATTATAAACTCTATTTGAAAAGTGAAGAAACTGGGACTTGAAGGAGTCACTTGCTCCATCAAGGCCTTGAGGCAAGAAATGGTATAGCTGAGATTCAGAATCACTAACCACTAGATGATCCTGTTCAACAACATTGTTATTGTCATTTTAAAAAATGAATGAAGTGAAAATAAGGCAGATTAAGTGATTGAGGCAGGGAAATTGTAATCAACCAATTCTTGTTTCCTAAAAAAGGCTGTATAAACTTTGGTCTGAGGCTCCTAAAGAAGTATTATTAAGGGGCTGGAGCGGTGTCTCCAAGGTGGCTCCGCGGTTACAGCACTTGCCCAGCATGAGCAAGTACACAGGTTCAAACCTCAGCACCCATGTACGCAACTAAAGGTCAGAGCAATGAAAGCCATGTGAAAAACTCAATAAAAATTGATTCTCTCTCTTTCTCTGTCTCTCTCACTGTCCTTCACTCAAAAAAAAAAAAAAGTATTAAAACTAAGGAGGATTGTTATCCTGTTTCCAGTTTACCAGATATGTAACCCTAAACAGGCTGTTTATATATTCTCTATGCCTCAGTTTTGTCAACTGTAAAATGGGCATGATAAACAAACCAAAATTCATACACACTTTTTGACAATTAAGTCATCTAAATATCTGTAAAGTACTTAGAACAGTGTGTAAACCCATAATAAACCTGTGTTAACTCTTTGAAAAGTACCAACCTTATTGTATTTGTTGGTATTTCACATTGTTTAATATTGTATCAACTATACTGACAGTCATTAACTCACAAAAAACTACTTTATTAAGCAATGTTTGTATTACACACAACAGATTTCTGAGAATCAGTGTCTTGCCTGTAATGAGAAAACTTCCTACGTCTCTAACATCTCAATTATATCTTTAACATGTATCTTTGGTTCTTTGGACCATAAGTAATAATTAATGTTTGAACCTTTTCTGCCCAAAGCAGAATATGGTGAACATCTACCCAACACTAGTAGCCATTTTGGTTAAAAATAAATTGTTTTTTATTTAAAAAAAAAACTTGTTAGTTTATGTTAGGTGAATTGACTGAGAACCAATTAGGTCTACCTTTCATATTCCCCAAGGATTAGAAGTTTGATAAAGTTTGATTAATCATGATAATCAAGAAAGGGTTCTACAGATATAGGTCAACTAAAATGCAAGTTCCTCAGGTAATATGCTAATAATAGGGCAGTAGTTTCCCCTGATAGTACTCATGCTATGTGTGAATGCATACAAAATACCCAGAGAGCTTGTTGAAACAGATTTCCTAATCTGTCCCCTAAGATTCTGATTCAGGGGAATGGAAGAGGGTGTTTTTATCAACAATCTTCGAGGAATAATAGGTTTAAGAAACTTATTGCAAAGGAATAATTAAGAATAATAAGTTTTCAGGGCTACAGAGGAGGCCCAGCAGTCAAGCATTTGCCTGGCATGCCTGAAGACCTGAGTTCAATCCCCAGCACCACATACACAACTAAGTGGAGGAAAAACAAAAACCAGATATAAAAACAAAATTAACTCTCTCTCTCTTTCTCACTATCATTATTATTATTATTATTATTATTATTATTATTATTATTATTATAATAAATTTTCTCCTAGCAGGAAGAAAGGGTATGCAAACTTATGATACTCAGATGTAAGTACTACCAGGACAAAAATGTATTTTCTACTTCAGTTTCTCTAATACCTACAGAAGTACTTGGCACGTTATACATGCTCAATAAATATTTGTCAAATACATAAATTTTTATGGGGAGCACAAATTCAATGGATGTGCTTTAAATTAATTATGTTATTTTTGTCTTGCATATATGTGTTTGAGCCCAGTATATTTCCCCCACTGGTGAAATTGGAAACAGTTTTGAAGAAAGTATCTTAAAGGATGTATATAAAAGGAAGTAAAAAAATTAGAAAATTGTAAAACTTAGAAGACTAGCAAATGATCTTCACATTTCTTAGAGACATATTTTTGTAGCTAAACCATAAGTTTCATGTAAACAGTAAACTCACCTTTGAATATTCTCTGGCACAGTACAGAAGGGTAGCACTGAGCCTTTATCCTTTAACCCCCAAGTGGAACTTCACAACTTAGATCTCTCAGAAAAGACTAAAAGGAATCATATTTATAACTTCTCTGCAATATTTTGGTTGCATGAAAGACTTGATTTTTCTTCTCACTCTCCTTGCTTCTCAATGGGAAGTAGCCATTGAAACTTCTGTCTTGTCTAACAGCTGCCGAGAGCCACACTAGGATGCTGGAGGACCCATCAACATTGTTGTTCTTGTCCATTGTACCTCTCTTCTGGGGGCAAAAGTACAGAAGAGACCCTATATTTCTCTTGCTTTTCCTTGGACTATGCTATTTACCATAAATGCTATTTATGGTAAATAGCATTCTCTATTGTGTTTATACACCTTGTTCTTACTTTTCAGGCATTTTTTTAGTACTTTGGCTCCTGATCTTGTTTTGCTCCATAGTTCTCTGACTGCAGGCTCACCCTTTTGGTCTTATAATTGATATTTCCTCTTAACATTGAACACTGATCTCTGTCTCAATAGTAATCAGTGGCTATTCTTGGATTGGGTTGACCCATATATAGTCTGTGTGACCCCTGCCTTGACACTAGCTCTTTAGCCAGCATCAGACCCACCTGGTCTGTCCAGTTTCCAGGTAACAAAGTGCCTGAAAACATTATCAATGAGGCTAGTAGATAAATACAAAACTAAAATGTTACAATTTTAAGCTGTACTAAATACTTAAGGCTGCAGAAATTACTCCAAAGTCACCCCTCAAATGAAAGGAAAAAAATAAAAAATAAATAAAAACCTAGTCCAAAATAACTTATTTCTAAAACAGCTTATTAATTTTCTAGTATGCATTTTAAAGTTTATCCTCCTTTTACTTGTTGACTACAGCAAGCTGATTATTTCTGACTTGCCTTTCAGCAGAAGCAGAATTTTCTATGTACTTAGCAAGTACTTTTGTACTTAACGCCACATATAGTGCTAAGACACAAACTATCTGACAAGTTAAATTTCCCCAATGAATTTAGGGCCTTAATGATTTGTACAATTACAAAACATAATATCGAAGTTGGATGCACTGGCACACACTGGAACTTGGCAGGTTGAGGCAGGAGGATCACAAGTTTGAGGTCCACCTCAACAACTTAGCAAGACTGTCTCACAATTAAAAAGCTAAAAATAAAGAAATAAACAAAAACAAAACATGGTGTTTATCTAAACATGTTTTTATTGTACTTACAGTACTATTTTAAATAGCTAAACGTATTTTGTTTAGATTGGATAAGTCAGTCAAATTTCAGTATGTAATGCTAAATTTCAATCCAATATGAAACCAAATTGGAAATATAAAGCTAGAAAAATGGGATAGAAATAGGATGTACTGGTATCTTCAGAGTGGCTGACCTCAGAGATTTCATTTACTTAACGAATATCTAATCTGAATGCCCACTATGTTCTAGACACTGTTCCAAATACTTGGAATATACCATTGTACAAAATAATTGTACAAAAAATTGGTTGGGGATGAAGCTCAGGAATACAGTACTTGCCTAGCATGTGTGAAGCCCTGAGTTTAATTGCCAGAACCACAAAATAAATAAATAAATAAAATAAAGTTTTATACCCTTATAAAACTCATATTCTTAATGAGTAAGATAAACAATAAAAATAAACAATATTAATAGGTAGTATATACCAAGGGAGGGAAAGAATAAGATTGGGAATATAGGAGATAAGGTGAATGCATTTTTTAAGTAGAATGGTTAGTGCTATTAAGAAAATGGCTTGAGGGGCTGGAGCAGTGACTTGGCAGTCACAGAGCTTGCCCTGCACACGCAAGTATGCAAATTCAAACCCCAGCACCATATACACAACTAAGTGTCTGAGCAATGAGGGCCACGTGAAAAACTAAATAAAAATTGATTGTGTCTGTCTCTCTCTCTCTCTCTCTCACTGTCCCTCTCTCTTAAAAAAAAAAAAGAAAAAGAAAATGGCTTGAAAAAATGAAAAAAAAAAAGAAAAAGAAAATGACTTAAGCAAATTCTGGAAGGAAATGAGCTTGTTGGACTTGAATATGGACAGATAAGGAGTGGCCATGCAAAGAATCTAAGGTATAAACAGATCATATGTTCAATTAGTGACAAGAATGCTAATGTGTCTAGAATGGAAAAAGCGATGCTTAGAGTATTTGGAGATGAATTCAGAGAGGTCCTATATGACTTAATAGTCATGGAGGGCTTTTTATGTCATTGTAAGAATATTGACTTTATTCTAGAGAAAATAGGGAGGCAATTTGAGATTTTTGTGCAGCATAAAGATGTAATTGAGTTTATCTATTAAAAGAATCACTGCTATGAATTTAATGTTTTCATCCTTTCCAAATTCATGTATTAAAACCCTGATTCCCTATGTGATAGTATTTGGAGATGCAGCCTTTGTGAGGTTGGAGCCCTTGTGATGGGTTTAGTGGACTCATAAGGAGTAGAAGAGACATGAAAGAACGTATTTTCTTTCTGTTTCTGCTTTTGGCCATGTGAAGATAAAAGAGACAACAACCTACTGGAAGCTAGAAATCAAGTTCTCTCTGGACACTGGATCCTCCCACAACTTGATCTTTGTCTTTGCATTCTCTATAACTGTGATGAATAAATGTTTATTGTTTAAGCCACCCAATAAATAGTATTTTCATGGTATCAGCCCACATTGACTAAGATAACCACATTTGCTGCTGTTAGAATTGTCTTAAAGGGGGAAGGGTAGATGGAGGGAGGCTATAGAAGGCTTAATGTTCAAATCCAGAAGAGAGATGATGGTACTGGGACCGGTGTGGTAGTATGGTAGCAGTTAAAGTGCTGAGAAAAAATTAGATTCTGGATATATTTTAGATAAAATTAATGGGATTTTTCTAATGGATGAGAAGTGGAATATGAGATAAAGAGAGGCATTAAAGATTACTTCTAGATCTGTAAGCTAAGTAACTAGAAGGATGACAAAACCAACTGTTTCCATGGGTCAAATTTTGAAAGTAAGATAAAGAGTTCAACATATTTGAATGAAGTTTGTATTTGGTTCTCACTGTTATTCAATTTTATGAGACTTTAATTTTTGCAAACATCATTTTTATATTAGATCTCAAAATACTATGACATAGTTTTAAATATTTTAAAAGTATTTTCTTTTCAAACAAAGTGATAAAACTATTAGCAAATTAGTAACATGAGTTTCTGTACAGATGGTTTAGACAGGGGTAACATCTTTGCATATAGCTTTAGAGAGCAATGAAGCTAAAAGCTTTGATAAACACTGAAACTGATGTTATATGTAGTGGCTAGATATGAGAAAATTTTTTTTGTTTGTTTTAGTACTGGGGATTGAACCCAGAGGCACGTTATTATTGAGTTACATCACCAGTCCTTTTTTTTTTTTTAATTTGAAACACAGTCTTGCTAAGTTATTGATGCTGGTCTTCAATTTGTGATCCTCCTGTCTCAGCCACCTGATTCACTGGATTTACAAGTATGCACCACCATCCTTGACTCAGCAATGGGAAAATTGGACTAAACAGTCTAGATAATAAGTTTGATGAATTCAAAATAACTATCCAGAATAATTTTGGAGAATATAATATACTGTTTATTGACCATGTCAATTGATGGTTTGGAATTTGAAACTAACTTTAACCAAACTTCTCAGTGTCTCAGGGTGCTCATCTGCATAATGGAACTCATAAAAAGTGACCTATAAATCTTTAAGGAATTTATTTGGGAATAATTTCCATAATTATGTATAAGTACCCTGTAAACTATAAAATGCTACAAAATATTTCTGGTATCAGAGTTCTATCTGTGAAAAAGTTATTTTTGCATTGATACTATGTTTTCTGGTCATGAGAATATGCTGGAATGAACACATATCAAGGGTCACCAATATGACTAAGGATGAATCACATTTATTATTTAAAAATTCCTCAATATTTCTTTTTTTATAAAATTTTAATGCCACAACTATTTGTTTGTTTGTTTATATTTTTGGTAGTGCTGGGGATTTAACACAACCACTTATCATACAGCAAACATCTCTGAAATTCTGTATTAACTTATAAGTTGCTTTCACCAATAAAAACATTTGTTCTAGGTATTGTAGTATTTAATGTTTGTGACCCTGTCATAAAATAAGGCTGTCAGAATGCCAATATAGAATTCCCTATTTTTAGTTGGTTATAATACTCATATGAATTTCTGTATATGTAATTATATTCTAATCTTCATCAGAGAATTAACACTTTTCTGAAATATCCTTAGTTTCCATCTGCTTGCTTCAAGGGCTCCATTAAAAACCCTGTCTGGTTGCATATGGTTATGAGTGAACATCTCTGACTTAGATAAATGAGTGAAGAATATTCCAGGTCAGGCCATTAAAATGGTCTTTCAGTATCTTTCTGGAAAGAGGAAATATCAAATGATTGAGACTTTATAAGGTTATCTAACACATCTCACTCCCGCTCACTGGAAGGTACATTTATACAGAATATCAACCCATATTCTTAAGTTTGATTGTATTCCTCAAGTCACTTCCTGCAGAGGTACCCCCTAAGCTAAATTTGAGAACAAGGAAATCTAACAAGAATAGCCCTTATTGGCAGACTTCTGAAGACTAAAGACTATATGGAAATAATTTCATTTCTTTGTTTTTTTCCAAGTGGAAAATTAAAAACATAAACAGAAGTAGAAAGAATAGTACAATAAACCTAAAGTTCAAATGTTATCAATGATTTACTAATTTTGTTTCATCTTTCCTCACACTCTTCCCAGATACATGCACATACTGTTTTCTTTCTGGACTATTTAAAATGTAAATATGTGCATCATTATGCATTTCTAAACAATAAGATTTTTTACTTTGACCATCTAGCATCATGATACATAATAAAATTAAAAATGTTTTTAAGTTGGTTTGTTTGAATCAAGACCTAAACAAAATCCATATATTATATTTGGATTTCATGTCTGGAATCTTTTGTTCTGTTTTTTAAAAAAATTTTTAAGGAGTTGAGTTGTTGTATAATCATAAATATGTATAAGGTAACAATACGATAAGCACTTGATCTTAAACTATAGTTACCCCCACATCACCCACAGCTGTCTCTCGATTCTTCTATATTGCACCTCTTTAAGAGATAGATATGTCCATATATATGAATACACACACACGGGATTGTGAATTTTTCAGAATTAAATGATTGCATAAGTATTATTTAACTTTTTTTTGTTTTTTTAAATAGTAAAGATTTTTTTTTGGAGATTCCAGTTCATTCTCTGCATTTCGTTGTTTGTCCATCATATCATTTAACTTGCGAAGAGTCAATATTAATGGCATATATGTTGTTTTAGTCAGCTTTTACATTACTGTGACTAAAAAGTCCTGGCAAGAACAAATTTAGAGGAGAAAAGTTTATTTAGGGGCTCATGGTTTCAGAGATCTCAATTCATAGAAGGCTGGCTCCATTCCTCATGGTGAGATAGAACATCAGGGTGGAAGAGTGTGGTGGAGGAAAGCAGCTCACAATGTGATCAGGAAGCAGAGAGAGAGACTCCACTCATCAGATACAAAATACATACTCCCAAAGACATGCTCACAGGAACCCATCTCCTCCAGCCATACCCTACCTGCATTCAGTTACTACCCGATTAATCCCATAGGGGGATTAATTCACTGATTATGTTAAGGTTCTCACAACCTATCATTTCACCTCTAAGCTTTCTTGCATCATCTCACACATGAGCTTTTGGGGGACATCTTAACATCTAAACCATAACATATGTTGAGCACCATTCTATTCATTTATTTAGGAAGAACACCCAGCCCAAATGTTGGTAATCATTTGAGATTTGAAGAATTTTTTTTAGTAAAATGGGATTTAGAGCTTGGAGGGAAATATGTATTTCTGTTTTTTGTCATTTATACTAACAAGGTTAATCAGCTTAGTGAACAAAATACCTGATACAAGCAATTTAGAGGAGGAAAAGTTTATTTTTCTCTCACAGTTTCAGAGGTTTAGTTCATCGTGGAAGAAGGGTATGGCAGAGAAAAGCTTCTACCTTCATGACAGCCAAGAAGGAGAACGAGAGTGCACATGAGCACACTTGAGGAACCAGCTGTGCTCATTCCCAAAGGCATGCCCCTTAGTTATCTGCTTCCTCCAGCTGTCCCCTACCTGCCTAGAGTTACCATCTAGTAATCTGTTTAAGATTTTAACCCATCAAATCGATTAATCCATTCATCAAGTCATAGTTTTTATAATCTAATCACTTCATCTCTGAACATCCTTGCATTAACACATGAATATTTTTAGGGGGACACCTGACATCCAAATCATAACAGGGAATTCAGTGATGAATCAAATGGCAAGTTTGGGAACATGAATTAATATTATTGCCATAAGTCAATGTTGTTTTAAAATTCATATTATTAGAATTTCTGTTCTTTGCTTCCTATCAGACTTGTCTTTTTTGCTTACAGCCAGCAAAAGCAAAAAATTGTTTGATGCTGTTCATTGCTAAACAAATCTGTTAATTTGTGAATTGATATTGAGCTGTTTTTGCAACAAAGGCTCAAAAAATTACTATCAAAAGAAAAGAGATCACAATTTATTTGTAGTCATTTATATTGAAAGAAATCAGTTTTCTGATTAGAACAAATTCCATGAAAGAACATGTTGCATCAGAGTCACACTGTAAAATTTATATCCCTACATATATTTCCAAATTTCTTATAATTTCTCACAGTAGCAAAAAGGAGTTTTAGAGTAACTGTAAAAGCCTCTTAACCAAATTCATATTTTAATATTTGATGTTTTACTTTGCATGGATGGATGTATTTGAGTGTAAAGTCAATATTGTTTAAAATGCATAGTAATAAAAATTTTGTTATATTCATCTCACATATATTTTGATGTAATGTAAATTTTGAATAACATTTTGTGTGTTTAAATTATTGCATATGATAGTTTTAGCTGACTATACTAGTATATTTTAAAATTTGACTTCCAGGCAAGAATATCAACATTAAGAATTAAATTACCCAACCATCAGGTGGGGAAAGATAATTGAAATCTGAGTTTTGATGAAGAGGTGTATATTCCATAGGTTATCTCTATTTTTATTTCTAAAACAGCATATTTTATTTTTCAAAAATGTAGGTGACATACCTAAGATATACTAACCTTCTGAGAGATAAGAACTCCTGCATAGGTTTTATAATGTAGTAGCAGAGAATAGGAGCCTATAGGTATTTATATTATACTGAAATGTACCAACTTATATGGGGACTCGTTTAAGCTGAGCTAAAGAATCCTTTGTATTGTTAACGTTTGGTAGGTATTTAATTTATTTAAATCAGGTATCCTCTGATTTAAAAGGTTTCTGAATAGTGTGGGGGATTGCTTAGAGTGTTGTGGTAACAGCAGAGCCCCCATGTGGCAAAATTTTGATTTAGATAAAAATTGACTTAGTCCCTGGAAGAAAATGCTACAAGTCCTTAATAAAAATAAAACTACTTTTATAGTATTAGATGGAGAATTCATTTGTTTATTCAATGGATATATATTAAGCTCTCATACTGCCTGGTACTGGGAATACGATAGTGAATTAAGACAAATGCCTACCACCAGAGGACTTGCATTCTATTCAATGAATTGATAAAAATAAACATCATACTACAATGCTGATTAGTGATAAGAACTGTGAAGAAAACAACAAGAATAAGGGTAGTGATAATTTGAAAGGAAGGTTAGGAAATCTTTTTCTGAGGACTTGACAGTTGTAAGCAAGTAAGGAATAACTCACATGATGCTGTTCCTGCAGATGTTGTATTCTTTTGATCTCTTCATTGGTCACCTCTAAAAAGGTGTTGTGATATACATTTCACACTTCACTTTGACACCAATTTTTGGATTTCTTTCCCCCCATACTAGCAAATTCTCCAGCCCTCTGGACATCAACTAAGTGTCCTACAACTCAAATATGATAATAGCTAACCTGAAATTAATGCAGACCACACAGACTAAGTTCTGTAAAACTGGCCCTCACTTCAGTTGCCAACTGACAAAGGCTCCTCCAGGTTATCCAAATTTATGCCTGACTTTGCTACAAATTGGGGGTTCCCAGGGTACCCAATCACATTTGATAATTTGCCATGATGGCTTACAGAAGAGAAAAACATGTCCTTATGTTTGCAGGTTATTTTGATTATGTGATAAAGGATATGTATGAACAGCCAGAAGAGAAAATAAGGTGAGGTCCAGACATTCCTGTCCACAAGTACAGGAATGTCATTGTGGAACTGGAATGTGCTATCTTCCTAGCACATGAATGTGTTTATCAACCTAGAAGTTCTCCGAACTCTGTACTTGAGGGATTTTGATGGAGATTTTATCATGTAGGTATGATTGATTATTATCTCATTCTTTAGCTCATCTTCCCTACAAAGAGGATGTAGTTGGAGTTGGAAGTTTCCAGCTTCTATCATGGTTAAATCTTTCTGGTGATTAGTCCTCACCCTGAAATTGTCCAGGAACCCATCAGGAGTTATCTCATTTGAAAAAACAAACAAACAAACAAACAAACAAACAAACAAACAAAAATGCTCCCAGCAACCCTGTGATTCAGGAAATTATAAGAATTTGGGGACTCTGTGAGAAAACAGGGTCAGAGATCAAATATCTATTTTTTTTTTATGTCACAAACATTGACACCATTATGGTGGCTTCAGGACTCCACTGCTCCCCCTGCCCCAACATTTCATCCCAAAGTGGAGACACTCTCTTTTTGAAACAAGCAACAGAGTTGGAAGTTTTTACAATGTTTTAGGAAATTATTAAGAAAAATTTTAAGAAATTTAGAACACAAGATGACTAAAGAATTAAAAATATTACTCAAAGTGAGCATTAAAACAGGGTTGACTTTCTTAGATTCAGTTTTCTTGTTAGGGTACCAGGAATATTTGCTTCATCAGATGTGACCCCACCCACTCAAAGACTGTTGCAGGCCTTGCTGTCATATTTTATTTTTATATAATAATTTCAGTGTTCAAATAGGAGATTCACTCATCAAATTAAAAGATACTTTTCCCCAAAATACCTCTTTATCTCTCCCTCACTGATTTTCTTTCATTTCTAACACTTTATTTCCAGGTACCTGTGATGATCTGGTTCTTTTTGGACATTTTCTCACTTATCAAGAAATGAATCTTAATGTAGTAGCTAATGATGACTTACAATATTAACTTTCTCAGGGTACTTGCTATTTGATGGTTAAGTCAGAAATAGAAAATGTTAAGGAATTATGAGAAATTATTTTAGACACATGGTTTAAGAAGCAAATAGGAGAAAACGCTTGTATTGAAAACACCAACCTTGCTCCTTCCAAGTTTCTTGACCAATTACTTTTTTCAGAGGTAGTTACTTTATTCTAGCTACTACTTACTTCCTAATTGTATTTGTATTTAAATTTCTTGCTACTATTATCCAGGATTTAGTATTGCATACTCTCTCTGATACCCATGTTCACATGTTCTTAGTACAGTCTTAAATACATTAGTGGTAGAAAGCTTCTGAGGGCTGTGGAAGCAGTGATGCTGGTGGGTCAGGTGGAGTATTGGACATGTTTCCACTCTCATTCAACTTTTCATTTTTATGATTTCTGACTGTTAGTAGTTGTTCCTGTTTTCTCCTCTCTTTTAAATTTGCATAGTTTTTCAAAATTTGCATAGTTTTGTTCCTGATGCTAGTTGTTTTAGTATTTTAATGTTTGTCTTCATATTTTATCTTTGTACTTTTTTTTTGTATTTTTTTTAAGAGAGAGGGACAGCGTGAGAGAGAGAAAGACAGAATCAATTTTATTTAGTTTCTCATGGACTTTCGTTGCTCACACTTCATTGTGTACTTGGTACTGGGGTTTGAACCCGCGTACTCACGCATGCAAGGCAAGCGCCATAACCGATGAGGTACCGCTCCAGCCCCTTGTCTTCATATTTTAATAGGTTTCTCAAACATTCAAGCAATGCAGATTATTCTTTAATCCTTTCTCTTGCATCTTTTCTTTTATTCCTGCAATAGCCACAACTGTTTCCTCAGTACTTCCTTTTACTATCTTTCAGGATGGCACCCTTAGTTTCTGTATCCCATAAATCACTTTGCTTAATTACTACTCAATTTGGTTGAACCACTCCTACTAATAGATCCCTAACAAAAGATGTATGAACAGCCAGAGTGAGAGAAAATCCATAATGGTCCCAAGTACAGGAGTGTTTGTCACCACAGAATTGGAATGTGCCACCTTCCTATACGAGTGTTTATCAACCTAGTAGTTCTCCAAACCCTGTACTTGAGGAATTTTTATGGAGGCTTTGTTATGTAAGTATGATTAATTGTTAATACATCTCTGAACTTTCTTTTTAGTTTACCTATACTGACTGATAGATTGTTACATAGATAAGTCTGGGTTATAAATTATTTTCCTTCAGAATCTTTTCGATAATGCCCCATTGTCTTCTCACACCCTTGCTGTTGAGATTCAGGCACTTTCTGATTCCCAGAACTTTGTAAAATACAATCTACTGTTTTTATCTCTGGAAGATTTTATTACACTTTCTTTTCCTTTGTATTTGAAAATAATGCAAGTATGTACTTTGGCTTGTGTCTTTTATTCACTGGGCCTTTTTATGCTTTTTTTTTATTAATTTTTTTATTTTTGAGCAACCTTACAAGATTTTAACAAAACAATATAAAATGTGTATAAGATGTGTATGTATTCTGGACATTGCAACTGTCCCCAGGAGTGCCCCCCCCAATTACCCTCCCTTATCCCTCCCTTCCCCTTCCCATTATAACTCTAAAAATAGTATTAAATTGTAAAGCATTACATCTTATCTGAATTTAATTCATGTTTCTAGACCAATTTTCTCATTGTCCAGGGTCTAGTCCCCACCTCCACAGATGAGTGGAGACAATCGACCTTTAGATCTCTGGGTTAAGCTGATTTTACTCATCAATGATCTCTTCCATAACCATCCATTTACCCTCGAAGGCTGCAATGTCATTGTTTCTAATTGCTGTGTAATATTCCATGGTATAAATGTACCACAGTTTTTGGATCCATTCTTCTAGTGAGGGACACCGGGGTTGTTCCTTTTAAATCTGGAGTCTTGTATCTTTTGGTCCTATAAAAATTATTTTACTTCTTAAAAAATGACCTCCCCCTGTTTTTTTTTTTTTCTCTCTGGAATTCTACTGGGCAGATTTTGGACTTCTTGGATGGATTCTTTGGCTTTTCTTTCCAATTGTACATCTCTTTATCTTTTAATCTTACTTTTAGGATGATTTCTCAGGCATGTGCTGCAATATTTTATTTATTTATTAAAATTTTAGATCAGGTATTAACAAACTGTGGTACCACCAAATCTAGCAACAGCGCTGCCATGTCAAGCAGTGCTCCTGTGACAGAGTTGAGAGACTCTGCAAGTTTAGAATATTCATCATGTGACTTTTTAGAGAAAAAGTAGACTTCTGACCTTGATCCTCACCCAATTTAGTGATCATATTTGCTAACTACATGAGCTGTTCTTTGCTTCTTCTCTTTTTGTCCCTTCCTCATATAATCCTATGTTACTTATGGAAGTGACGCCTTTTCTCACTCTGAGGATATTATTTGGAGTTTTTTGGCAGTATACTGCATGTTGCAATGTCACCATTTTCTCTGAGATAATTCAGGCAGTTCATTTTGACCTGTTTAATGATGTATTAGAAAAACTGGCCAACCTCCTGCATGGGAGCTATGCACCTGCTACCAGTGTTATGAATGTAAAGCAGGGACGTATTGAGGACCCCAAGTTCATTATGTACATATTCTTTTCACTCTCTTGTTTTTAAACCCCAGCCCCACTGTCCTCCCTATGTAGCTTCTCAGGTTAGAATTTGTCAGGAAATAAACTCCTCTGCTTTGCTAGAAGGAAATCATCATCTTTTGGTTTCTTGGGATAAAGATGGGGCTCTGGCAGTTGACCGCTCCCCATAAAGGCTTTAAACCAGTTGACACATTTTTAGCGACCTCTACTTCTGGTGCCTCTCAGGACTTTTTGTCGCACAAAGAAGGATCAGTTCCCCTTTGGTAATCATTTGGATTGTTTCTTTCTTGATTCCACTCATCTATTATGTATTCTTTTATTTCAGAAATTTTGTAGAAATTATTCATCCATCTAATCTCTCCATCTTCATTTGTATCTATTTATCATGACATGGATTTTGATTCAGAAGAGGCAATAAAAGTGAGCAATTGATCTGCCATGTTTCAGATATGAATTTCTCATGACTGATTTCAGGCATGGCAGATGATCAAAGGGGTATGAGGGAAAGACACTGGCACAGATGCCAAATAATCTAGGTCTGCAGTTCTAGGATGGAAATGGGGCATTAAGGTCTTTAATTAGAAAAACGAGCTGCTGTCCTGCTTTGTTACCCTACCCGTCTCTTCCATACCATCTTCCTCTAGTATCATTATAACATTTCTGACTGTGTAGACATTTCTTTATGCTGTCTTTTAAATTAGAAAAAACATAGATATGGTTCTTACTTACAACTTATTGACTGTTTATTTCAGCATGGATGGTCACCATTATTTAATTTATTTTTCTGTGTTTTGTGATAAAGATACTTCCCCATTTGTTCAATTACTTATGAACTTTGAATCATCAATTTTTGAGGTTTCTCCCATATTATTCTTTTAGCCTAATCCAAACTATCCATTTCTGTAAACAAGCAACCTCTAAAATTACTAGGAAAAACTATTTTAGCTGACTTTTTTATCTTAGTTTTGAATATGAAGGAAGTATATTTGGTGGAAACAGGATGACTTTTCAGTCTATTGTGTTCATGTGAGCTAAATTTTCTCCATCTTTTCAAATTTTGTATTGATTACAATTGCAAATTTAAATATTTCAATATCTGCAAATGTGCTTAATTTATCAAATTCCAATATTTCCTCAGAAGAATGAGTTTGAGTATACTTAAATGGTGAAATAAGAATAACTGAATTTTATACAAATTTTCTTAGAAACCAATTGTACCTTGAATTGACATCTGTATTTTCCCACTTTTTTGTACCACAATTTTATTCTCAATCATTATTCTTACACTTTAACATTTTCAAGTATATAATTTTACTACTTTCAAGTTTTTATTGTGACTTAATAGTAATTATTTAGGAAAACCTGTATTTGTTATGCATGTGTATATCTATAGATATATACACACATATAGATATATACAGACATACATATGTCTGTATATATCTATATATATAGTGGTTGTAGGGTGTGTGTGTGTGTGTGTGTGTGTGTTTACATCTCTTGGAATTAGAACTTTACAAGAGAATTTAATATTTCAAATAGACAACCATTTTTTTATGATCCAAGTTTTTATCTTCTATCTTCTGATAAATCAGTATGGGGCCTGTATTCAGAAGTTGTTAATAGATATGAAATTCTATTCAGTGGCTATATTTGAGACCAGGCTTTCTCTTGAAGGCAATAGCTTATATCAATTCCCTTTTTCTCTTTATAGAATTTAGTTATTCTTGATTCAGTGTATATAGTTTTCAATCTTGGTGTTTTCTTTCTGAGAAGGAAAGAAGCCTAGAAAAATCAAAACAATAAAATATGTCAGCACATGTTCAGCTCATTAATTCTGAATCTAAAGCTTTGTATATTTTTTTAGATACTTCTAAAAGACTTGAGAGGTTTTATATAATTTCAAGTGACTTACAAGCTTTGCAAGTTAAACTTGGAAAATATTGTAGTAATATCAAATAATAGTGGTATAAAGGCTTAAGAGAATCACAAAATTGTTAAGGATTTTGAGATTATTTTGTTCAAGCCACATTTTACAGATCAGAAACTGAAGCCCACAGAGATGAAATCACTGTCTCAATTCAAATATAACTCCAAAATAGAAACTTTGAATGGAACCCAGATCCTTTGACACTAGTCTATTTCTTATAATCGCTGTCTTCTTTAAATCACAATCAAAATCTTTGTACCATGTAAAAAAAAAGTAGTTGAAATTACAGATAACTTCTCTAGCCTCATATAGATATAGTCTGATAACTAGGACTTAAAAATATTTTGATAAAAAGGAAATGAACAGGTCTTCAGTGAAGCTCTTCTTTAAGTTCTGCTGCCCTACTACAAAGCATGGACATCATGGTCTCAATATTCACAGGTAATCCTCATTACTATTTTGGTAATTCTACAACTTTTTCATTAACTTGAATTCAATGCACCACATTCCTTATAGTAGGCAAAATAATTTATTTATTCCACATTTTTTAGTGATGCATTGTAGTTGTATATAATGTTGTGATTTGTTGTTACAGATCCATACATGCACACAATATAACAATATAATTTGGCCAATATCCCTCCCCAGCACTTCCCCCCACACTCATCTCCTCCTACTCTCTAGTCCCTTCCTTCTACTGATCATCCTTTGCTTTTTTAAAACATTTTTACTTTTTGTTAATTGCCTGGGAATTAGTATATTCAAGGTGCAAAGTGTACTTTATTTAAATCTTCCTTTTTCCCTCCCTTTTTCCTTCCTCTCTTTCCTTTCCTTTCCCATTTTTTTTTCTTCTACTCTGTTAAATTTCCTTTAGCTTGTCTATTAATTACCAAAATGTTCAAAGAATTAAAAGATTTAAGTAAGGAAAATAATTCTGTTAAATTTCTTAAACAACTGTAAATTTAGTTTATATAATAGTTGTTATTGATGTTAAATTTTTCAGGTTTACTAAGTCAGGTGAACCTTTAAATTATTGTCTCTGAAAAAGAGAGGAATTGCTATTCTTTTTTAATTTAAAGGAAGAGGGGGTGGTGAGAGAAAGAGAGAAGCAATTTTTATCTAGTTTTTAATGTGGCTTTCATTCCTTGGACACTTTGTTGTGTATGTGGTGCTGGGATTTGAACTCACATACTTGTGCATGCCAGGCAAGTTCCATAACCATTGAGCCACTGTTCTATCCCTGAGGAATTGCTATTCTTATTGTATGCATAGTCTCTGTCCCACATAGCTCACATAATCTTTTAAAAGCAAGTTATTCCACTCCAACTGACAAGTTAAAGAGAAAATTAATATTGCTTCCTTCTATTTTGAGATTTGGTGAGTCTTCAGTGCAATGGCTCAAAAGTCAACTCCAGAATATTTTGCCCTAAAAACACTATCACAAATTTGTTACATTAATATGCTGCTTAAATACCATGGATGACTCACTGTGACCTTTGCTTGACTAGAAGAATCATTGTTATGATACACACAAGGTTCTGATTTGGTTCTTCCTATTATTAGATAAAGCCAAACACTTAGACCTCAAAAACAGAAGTAGCCTTATTAGAAGTAGCCTTATTAGAAAGGAAACCTACCACAGTTTCATTCCAGTACTCTGACACTCTGCTGATCTCCATTTGTGTAGTTTGTCTCGTGTTCATCTCTGTTCTGCTCTAGCTTACGTATGATTTTTGTTTCCTATGAGTTGGTTTGACATATCTTCAATGCCTACACATTACCTCATGACTAACTTTTAGTTTCACTGCAAATCAGCTCATTCTTTTGGTACTTTCCAGTTGAGAGTTCTAGAGAAGAAAACTGATCCTATCTGGATTATGAGTTGGTTGCCCTTGAAAGAGGTGATCACCCTGAGTTCAATGAGATGTCATGCCAGGTTGAAGATAGTGGTGAAGTTTCAGGATCATATCATATAACACTTGCCGATGCTTTAGGCTGGAGCTATGGCAAGGCAGTGAATCCTTCACTACGGGGTCTGACTCTGGCTGGTTGTCATTACTTTCACTTACCATCCAGTATGCTGTGCAACCTATGGTGCAGTCACACTGAAGTATTTATCATTTCCTGAGCAAGCCATTTTTGTCAGAACTTAAGTCATTATTTATGCTATTGTTCTCTGTTATTAAAACTGCCCCCCCACCCAAGTTCCTATCTGGTGAAATCTTTTTTTTTTTTTAAAGAGCGAGGGACAGAGAGAGAGGGAGAGAGAGAGACAAAGACAGAATCAATTTTTTTTAATTTAGTTTTTCATGTGGTTTTCTCTGCTCCAAGACTTCGTTGTGTGTGTGGTGCTGGAGTTTGAACTCACTTATTTGCACATGCCAGGCAAGTGCTGTAACCACCAAGCCACCACTCCAGCCCCTGGTGAAATCTTTTAAAAGACTTATCTCAATCATACATTCGCCACAGGACTTTAGGTGATTTTCTCACCTTTATATATTAC